>JALIZH010022823.1:0-25000 GCA_030522465.1 Rhipicephalus appendiculatus
GCCCTTTCCATGCAATTCCCATCCATGTTGCGCACAAGTCATCAGCTTCTAGAAAGTTGAATGTCCAGTCATTTTTTCGAGTTAACTTAGCTAACGCAATAAAAGAAGTCGGAAAGAAGTCATTATGTGCAACTCGTACCTGCACTACAAAAGACTTCACACATTTGACGCAGGTTCCGCGGGAACGTCCTCTTGGGCAGACATTTGCTGGGTTGCGACACGCACACGATGGATGGACCCCTACGCGCAGGCGTGCGTGGCTTACGCGCGTGTCTGTGAAAATGGGGTTGGTGGTTGAGACTTTGCCGAGTCCATGTGTGGATATAGCATAAGGGAAGAACTAGCGTACGCAGTTGTAAGTCTTGTCGCCTCTTAGTCTGTTAGGCTCCAACGTGAGCGATTCGCGTACTTGCTGCGTACGCACAGGCACGCGCGCACGCACGCACACACACACACACACACACACACACACACACACACACACACACACACACACACACACACACACACACACACACACGCACACGCACGCACGCACGCACGCACACACACACACACACGCGCGCGCGCACACACACACACACGCACACACACCCACGCACGCACGCGGACACACACACACACACAAACACACACGCACACACACACACACACACACACGCACACACGCACCCACGCACGCACGCAGACACACACACACACACACAAACGCACACGCACACGCACGCACGCACACGGACACACACACAAACTCCAATGGAATGTTTGGAAGATACAAAAAAGGTTAAACGGATAGTAGTCCCACGCTGCGCACTTGGATGACCATGAAAGAGCAGATAGATGCTCTTGCGCAGCATTTCAGGTGCTTCTCTAGTTGTGTCTTGTGTCTATCAGACGTCCTCACATCAAGTGCACACACGTAAGGCATTGTGGAACAGGAACACATGCTGGATAATCTTTATCATCGTCCTATTCGCGTTGCCGAAGACAATAACTTCTTTGGCCGCACGCCATAGTTCTGCACCGGGGCTCAAAATAATTATGTGTCATATCCGGAAGAACTTCAAGTCTGACACACCGGCACACACCATAAATGAAGGAACAGATATTTTCGTATATCGTACGAGGCACAGGACCCTCTTTAGCGAGGCGCCCCGAAGACCAGGAGTTGGCCGTGCAGTTGGCGGGGCCTTCGCCGGGGACCTCTTAAGGTGTTCCTCGAGTGATGGACCCCGGTACTTTAGCCCCGGGTGGCAGTAGAAATAATCGCTAGACAAATAAACGTTATTCAACTCAACATGGTTCACAAGATTGACGTTCATCGCATCCATGAAATACGTACATTATAGAGCATTGTGTGAACGCAGTTACCGTTAGATGAAGTCGCCACGCATAAGAAGTTTTGTACCATCGCATTTGGATTACAATGCTGCTGTTTTAACAATGTCGCGACGATCGCGCAAAGTATGTTGGCTTCAATCGACCACTTAGGCATTCGTATGGTGAAAAGGGTCTTTCAGTAGGACTTCTGTCGGGGGATCATAGCAGAATTAGAAGGGTGGTCACTCATATAACACGAGTGGTCGCATCGTACAACCATCTCGTCGTTATAGCCTGCAGTTATTTCAAAGCCTTTCAATGGGAAGTACATCTAGTCGCTATGTCTGTACGCATTTTATTTTCCATTAGTAGACACCACCATCTAGGGCTGGTAAACGAATGTTTTCTCAGTTTTTTATATCGTGACGTGATAAACAAGATCATAAAACATCGAATGCAGTGGCCAGCCGTTTTCATGCTTAGGGATGCACCCTTAGCACTGGTCGTCCAAGATGGGAGCACTTGAACACTTTCGTAGAAGAGTCTATTGGGCAGTTTTATTTTGGAAGCCGTACTGCCTCTGCCTGCACAGGAGGTCAACGGCGCTGAGTACATGCAGAGTCACCCGCCACGGTGGTCTAGTGGGTATGGTGCTCGACTGCTGACTAGTATGTCACGCGATCGAATCACGGCCGCAGCGGCTGCATTTCCGTTGAAGGCCAAAATGCTCGAGGCCCGGGTACTTATGCTTAGATTCACGTTAAAGAACCCCAGGGGGTCGAAATTTCCTGAGCCCTCGACTACTGCGCCTCTCATAATAATATTGTGGCTTTGAGACGTTGAACCCCAACAGTTATTACATGCAGAGAACGCAGCCAAACGACTTTCGTCCTGTGTGAACCCGCTTAGCTTCATGAGCTGCCTGGCAGCCGTTTTACGGCCTCGTAGAACTGCGTGTGATGGTTTCGTTTGTTCTCGGGCCCCGCCTGGTAATGCATTTTCGCGAACATTCGAGCGAACGAAGCCGCGTGAGTTCCAATGACAGAATTGATCGGCTTCTACGATCCAAACAAACGGGAGGAGGAGTGCAATTGCAGAGCTGAGCAAGAGAGGGAGAGGGAACCTTTTTATTGAAAATAAATGAACCCCAATTCGGGTCCTCTAAAAGAAGCAACGCGCCACCGGATCGCGTGCAAGCCATCTAACAATTCCCATCTCATCCATAGGCAAACACATGTTCTATTTGATGTAGCGTAAAGGCGTGGGCATCGTTTAGATTGTGGGTTACAAATTGTTTGTGACGCTGAGTAGAACACGCATAAGTCTTACCGCTCTGTGAATGCTTTGCGGATCTTCTGTAGACGTTAAGGAGCAGCAAAAAAAAAAAAAAAGCGTTCATCCCTGATTTTCTTGCTATATTCTTCTAAGTTTCCGCGAAAACCTCAGTTCTGTGAATGAGTTTCAAACTTCCTGGCAAATAAGCATACTCCTTTGAAGTAGCTTTCAGGTCACTAGAGGCGGTGGATGGCTCTATAGTAGCCTCCCACCACCTGTACAAAATTTTTTGAGGAGCTATAGAATTCTATGGGAGGAAAGGATGTTTTGGACTCCACGCAACGAGCTTTAAAACAGACTTTTTTATCTCCTTTCTTTTGGATTTCATAAAGCAGGCAATATTCAAATGATATTATTTATCTTGCTTATGTAGAGCTCCATTCCTTTTAGCTAACAGAGCTGTTTCCCCCCATTTACTCAAAGAAAAACACCTGCATATGATGTCTGTCTAAAAAGTTGATGCAGTCCAGGGGTGTATTAAGATTTTTTTTTTTCGAAATCATGGGGGCAATTGCGGGGAGGGAAGAGTTTCTGCCAGGTTTTATGTATGTCTGTGCGGTCGTTTATATGCGTGGGTGTTTATGTACGCACATGCAAAATTGAAAAATTTCAGGGGGTAGTTATGCCCCCTCCTCACCCGCAGCTACGCTACTGATATAGTGAGTCTGCAAAAAAGTAAGGGAGTGTACTGCCGCAGCGCTGCGTCGTTATTTCGAATCGAAATGTCCCGTTTTACCTCTAAAATAAGTCGGTCTCGTGTATCAGAAACTACAATTTTTGTGCCTGGTCTTTTCGCGCAGCCAAACTTTAGCATTTGTTGAATTGGAGATTGACTAAAAGACGGAGCGAAAAATGACTACGAAGTATCGCGCGAAATCTGGCAACCGTGGTGCGAGAATTCATGAGATGCCTCAAAAAGGGCTGTAATGAAAGTATGCCCTGAAGGAACGCAGTTGCATTCGAGTTGGGTCTCCCGTTTTTGGGAAAACCGTAAAGGCCTGACTGGTGATGCAGGGTCAGGTTGCCCCGGGAATTCGTGTTTGTAGATAGAATCATCAGTCTCGGGAATTCTCTTGAGGAGCAGTGTCGGCATACCGAATAGTATATATATATCAGTAGAAATTGGTTTCCAAGAGGCGTTCGTTCGCCGAATATTTACTGGAATTTCCGAAACGAAGTGGCTCTCGCCAACTTGATTGTGGATCTGCTGACTTTTGAGCAATGATTCCGGTAGGAGACGCTGCATAAACAGAAAAAAAAGATTGATACCGCAGCATATGAATTTTCGGAAAAGGGTATATCAACTACAAAACTTTGTTTTACGAATGCCACATAGGTTTGGGCTTACGTTGCCAGTGCTTGCGTGCAAAGTGTTGTTCTAGGTGGGAGGACCCCTTCAGGCATTCATGCTGAAAGGAAGATGGGGAAGGGTTGTGAGAGGGCATGGTAAAGGAAGAAACGAAAATTGCGTTTATCGCGTTGTTTGGCGACCACAGAATCATGTTTCCTTAAGTTCCGCCCAACAATCGAGCTGCCATTAGTTTTGAGCTTTCTCTGAAGAAATTTGCAAGTCTCTGAGATATCGTGAGCGCGGCGTGAAAGCCCAATTTGTGTCAATAAATCAGCGTTAAATGCTACGTCACTTTCAATGTAGGAGCAGTAGTATAGGAGCTTTTGTGCTTTGAAAGTTCGAACATATTGGGCAGAAACCTGGAGAATAGCAATATCGAAAAGAAGCTGACTTGCACCCAACGTGTTATGGCATTAAAAAGAAGTGATAGGCGTAATCCTAAGAGATAGGTAAGTGGATCAGAGACCAAACAGGGGTAGCCGGTATCCTAGTGGATACTACAGCGCAAAAAATAGATTGAGCAGGTCACGCCACGAGATGAAAAGATGGTCAGTTAGAAGAATGGAATTGATAGCAAGAGTTAAAAAGTGCTGCCGAAGACGGCAGTGGCTTAGGTAGTGCTACGAAACGAAGAAATTCTGAGCCAAAAAATGGAATCAGGTCGCACAGGACATGATGGTGGGTTCGAGATGATTGAGAGAGGCCTTCGTCCGGCAGTGTACATTGATAGGTTGATCATGATGATGCGGATTGATTCTGGATTCAATTGGGCCAAAATGAGGTGATACACCAGATGCAACGAGATTGCTAATCACGCGTCTCGTCGTTCGAAGCACGTAAGCCGCAGCGCTGGTTTTCTGCTCGAGACGCTGCAAAAGAAATACCCGGACTGCTACATTGAAGCGGTCACTTCTGCTATGTTCTGTTGTGGTTCTATAACACAGCGCTCACGAAGACCTTCCCACGGCTCACCTGCGTTACCTATAGAATTAAGGCAAAATTCAGGTGGACCGTCGCTTCTGACGATATGCGAAAACGCCTTGACACCGAGGGAGGCATCACTACAGAATGGAAGACTTCGGCACGGTTATCCAAAGGTAAATAATATCGAGACTTATTTAGAGCGGCATTTTGGGCAAGTTGGCAATACATTTATTAAGTGCGACTGCGCAAAAAAAAAAAAAAAAGACACGGACAACAGGGAAGAAGACACACACCCTACAATCGTTCAACTAAATTTATTGTGCCACTGAATCAGTATATACATTCATGCAGAACAAATTACGCATGCGTGTACATAGCTATATCTTGTCCCAATATAGACTGCAGATGCGTGTACATGTACTCCAAAAGTAAAACTGAGCACGCGAGCTGTGGCCAAGCTGCGCAAAAGTGAATGCCAGCGCACTCCATCAGAGAAGTGGTTCTTTATATTTATACGGAATTGATGGCACTATCTACTGGCACATTTCCGCATAAAAATAAAGAACCCCTTCTCTGATGGAGCGCGCTGGAATTCACTTTTGCGTCGCTTGGCCGCAGCTAGCGTGTTCCGTTTTACTTTTGGAGCACCTGTACATAGGTAAAACAATAGTTGAAAGTAGGAACGTGCCGCCGCCAAGTAGACGAGTTATTTGTCTATGAGAGCCAGTGAAGGTGAACTAACGCAATTATCACTCAATTTCGCAATCACCTCCGTGTCATTGACAAACACTGAGGTTGAGCCGATTGCCACCTCACTGAGGCTGAGGTGATTGCAAGATTGGGGGGATAAGTGCGTTAGTTCACCTGGCGGCACCTTGCGACTCTTGACTGTTCTTTTATTCAATGTACACGCATCTGCAGTCCATGTTGGGACGACATATAACCATGTACACGCATGCGCAGTTTATCCTGTGTTTGTATAAGTAGATTAGGTGGCACAATAAATTTAGGTGAAAGTTTCCGCGGGGTGTCTTCTTCTGTGTTGTTCGTGCCTTCTTTTTTGTTGTTTTTTTGTTGTTACGCTCTCGAACTGAAGAAATATGGAGACCTCTAAGATTGCGGAAGACGTCAAATGATTATGAGGGATAAAACATAAGTGGAGTGCAGGAGGCTGCTGTCACTGTGCCCAACAGACTCCTGCGCGTCATTCGTCCAGATGCGGTATGTACTGCGAAACGAATTAATGCGTGCAGTTTCGGGGATACTTTTATTGACGCTAGAATAGCCCGGACCTCGCTGCGGCGCTATGGTCAAATCGGTGTGGCACTTTGCCAACTGGGACAATAAAGCATGCGCAAATAATAATAATAAAAAAAGCCCCACACGTTCTCTTACGCATTCGCCTATGACGACTCGAAGGCGAAAACCTTTTTTTTTATTCTTCTTCTTCTTCTTCTTCTTCTTCTTCTTCTCAGTCAATGTATTGATCTTCCCCTGCCGCTTTCTGCACCTAACGGGGTAATTCTAGGTCTTAAGGATTGGAGGCATGGCAAGCATTTTGCTCCTCACCCAGTTTTGCCCAGCCTCCGTTATCTACCCACCTTGACCAAACGACGTCGTGTGATGACGTCATCATATGACGTCATGATATCTGACGCCATGTTGAAGTCAAGATGACGTCAAAAATTTTGGCAATACGTGACATCACGATGACACCCCCCACGTTATTTTGGCAAAGAACGGGCACGGAATGGTCGGAAGCACCATTCCGTCCGATAGAATGGATACAAAACAGCCTCCGGACGACTTGGATTGGATTGAAACGTAACCGCTAGGGCCGGAGAATCGAATTAGCCTGGGGTGCTACTCTGGACACTGTCGAATTCCGCCATCTCGTCAAAATCGCAGAGGCCGTATCAGTCCTCTGAGCCAATCATATTTGAGCAATGGCGGAATCCGACAATGTCGAGAATAGCACTCCTGATTTTTGTCTGGCTTACTCCAATTTTGCGCCCACAGCGTGCGAAAATCTCAACAGAACCCCACCACCGAATGAATCGTGAAACTACGACACCACCTAGCGTCCAATCGTGACATTAGCACAAATAAATGGCTAAAGTCATCGCGCTTTTCAATTTTAAGCTTTAAAAAACAATGTCTGTGAGTATTGACGTTCAGCTATAATGATTCTATACTCCTTTATGCGTTTGGAGCATTTCTGAATTCCCTCAGTTAGTCCATCAGCTGTTTGCTCCCTCTCTTTCTTATGTGACGTTTCGTTCCGTTCTGCCACAGAACGCGTAAAAAATAGCCGCCAAGGCATGCCACCGAACCAATGTGTAATACCCCTGTCACACGTGCACTTAAAAGTATTTTAAGCAAACAGACTTATTCCCCAAAAGAGATCCTGACAGCAGACACACGGCAGAGAGCGAACTCCTTTTCAAAAGCGGTCTTTTTGGTAAACCGAGTTCGTCGATCTCTTTTACGGCTACGAAAAAGTAGCCTCGAAACCAGTAGGCGCCAGCAATTTCCAAGTGGTGGACAAAAAAAAAAAGAGCGAATGCTTATCTTTCTGCCACCAAGGCTCTTCTTAAAAACAAATTTCATCTCCCGCAGAAGGTGCAATGAACCCTTTTAATGGTTATTTCCTTTTCTACTCTCGTGAGCGCATCGGGAATATCACGTGTTGACACTCGGACTCGCGCCGCGCCATTTTGCACAAGCGGGAAAAGCGTGCTCGGCAGTCGTGTGTGTACTGTTTATTTGAAAAAAAACGAGCAACGCAACAAGTCTTTAATTTGTACCGGGTATATCGAGATACATCGTTTTATTTTCATTGCTTCTCTTTTAACTGCTGGCGCCACGCTTTCGGTAGCGTCTTCGAAAGAAAACACTAAAAGGAGATCGTTGATGCCGTGTGTGTTCGCGGCAACGCCTGTTCCTTAAAAGTCTTTCAACTTCGTAATAGACCGCTTACGTAAAAGACATTTTGCGCGCCCGTGTGACACAGGGGCGCTATTTTGTAAGCGTTCTAGCATAGAACGGGGAGGAGGATAGAACAAAAAGAGGAGCGAAGCAAGCAGCCAATAGGCGAGCTGGGGAGTTCAGGAATGTATGCAGTGCATAAAGAGATGTATAATTATTATAACTGAACATCGATATTCAGAGGCATTGTTTTTCGCAGCTTGAAGTTGAAGAGCTCGGTGACTTTGACAATTAACTTCTGTTAAGGTCTTGACGTAGCGCCAGGTGGTATCGCAGTGGCGCTGGCCCCCACGCTGTTTAAACCAATGCTTCTAGTATTAGCAGTATTAGTGTACTTGTAAAATTCAAACGGCGCGACAATTCGAACCGTTACCCAGTTGTGGAAATAGCGCAGCAATCGAGAAGAGGTCCGCGCTTTCCCGACAACCAAAGGGCGTTTCTGCTCTCATTTATGGAGCGGCATCCCCAGTTAGCCTTACGTGCTAGCGAGCTCACCCACGAGTACACAGCAGCGGACAGGCGTCAGCTGTGAGGCGGTAGAGAGATGCGCGAGAAACCCACTCCTCCGGCCCCACTGCTTACGTTTCGATCCAAGCCGAGTTGTCCGCGGAGACTGTTTTGTAGCCATACCATCGATAGAACGACGCCCGAGCCCGTTATAACAACCTCCTCTCCGTTCTAAGCACATTTTGTGGCTATTCGCACGTCTTCACCGTCGGAATAGCCTCACAGCCTAGACCAATCGCGCATGTCTTTCCCTCCTCTTTTTTGTTCTAACCTCCTCCCCGTTCTATGCTAGAAGGCTTACAAAATAGCGCCCCAGGTATGAGATATTCATTTGAAATAGCCGAGCTTCACAGTTTGCTTGCGAGGTGGTGTCGAACAAACAAGTAGCAACATCGCTCGCCCGGCTGTCTGTGTATGGCGGCGAATCTCTATCGGCCATACGACGGAACTTCGAATACAAAAAAGGTCTTATCTCCCGTTGGCATAGCGACCGGTGCTTCGCGGGAAAGCCGGAATGATTCAGCCGAGAAGTAAAAACAGGTCAGTGGTGGTTCACGGCGTCCGACAACTGCTAAGACGCAACGAGTAGGCGAGCGCCCGTCTCTCATTAAATTCGGATATGCGGCGGCCGGTTGCTATGGCAACGAGAGATAACAGCTTTTCTAGAAGCTTCGTCGGGCTTCCAGGAGTTAGGCTGTGTCGTCAGCAGGCCTGTGGACACGCGTTATTGCTGTCTTTGTATCGTCGATCGAGCATTGCGAGTGTTCTCAGCGTCTCAGCGAAATGGCATAGTATGCCTTACACTGTACGACGAACACGATGTATCTCTGAGTGCTGCCGGTTCACTATGCAACCATGTAGACGGAAACTACCACAGCGCAAGCCCCTTGGCCCACAGGCGAGTTATTTGTTACATGAAATGCAATTTAAGTTAATGCAAATTTAGGTTTTAAACTGATGTGTTGTGTAGGCATTCTTCTACTCAGTTTTCCCTCGCCTGCCCTGTTTTATTTTTTGTATCAATATCAAACTGCATTATATTACCACATCGTGGTTTATTGCTGGGTAGGAATATCGTGAACTGGACACCTTGTTATTGAATAACGTAGATACCGCGTTTTGTTTCTGCGTGGAGGTTGCCCGTGCAGTGGGGATTGCCAAGTCTGCATTTATTTGGGAAATGTTGGTGTCGGAGCGGCTTGACGTAGCACTAGCACCGGCCAGCGAATACCTCGTGTTCAACTGCAGCGGAAGGCTGCCTTCCTATTTATCTGCGGGCGCTACGGCTCATAATAGCGCCGCTTCGAGGTGCCCCTCCTCACCCACCACCCTTCGAGCAGAACGTGGTTTTAAGAAGCAGTTGGGTTATCAAGACTGCCCAAATATTGACTGATTATGCATATCAGCTCCACCAAGGTTATTGCCGTCCAAGGGAGGTGCGTCCGGCTGCGAACATAATAGGTCTGGAACAGAGGGCTGGCCGGTGAGCTGTGGCCGAAGGGCGTGCATCGTGCTAATGTCCATGGACTACATGCTGGTCGTCTGAAATATGTCTCCGTGGTCTTTGGCCATCGGGCTGTGTCGAAGCTGGCAAAGCCCATTCGCACATGTTGTGCGTAAGAGAACGGAGGGCTCGACAGTTCAAAATGGGTTGCATGAGGTTAAAGAGGTCCTGCTACACTTTTCCAATAACCATCGAAAGGTTTCCTTAAAGGAGTCAATTGCCCCACTAACCAACCCCTGCCGAAGTATTTAGAATCCGTCAAGTACGAGCGGTTTTTTGAGGAGATTTCTCGTATGCTGTGACTGCTTTCTCTCTCTTCTCATCCCGACGAGCACGCTGGAAGCTAAGCAGGGAGGGATTTCCCCGGGGAAAGAAGTTACGTCAGGCGTACATCGTGACCTTGAGCACTTCTCTTTTTTCTTCAAACACGTGGCTTGCTTTCAGTGGGATCTCGAGCGCACGCTCGAGCTGGTGGCGGCCTCCCGCTGTGGCCACCGTAACTATGCAGCTCACTATGCTCAACTCAGCCCATGCCCGGGTATCGGGGTATATGGCGTGGTCATTTGGGTATATATGGCATCATTTTTAGAAAGAAAGGGGAACGATTTCTAGCGGACGTTGATATTTAAGTGTAAGTTCTAGGCCTCGTGTTGCTCTATGTATGTTTGGCACGCGTATTCTCGGAAGCCTCGACTACCTAATGGCAGCGTTTACTGACCCCGCTGAAGAAGTGTTGCAGGGCCCCTTGAAGTGGTCGGCACTGGCTGCTAACTGCGCGCCGGGTGTGGTTCTGAGCGTGCTTGAAGTTTAGAAGTATGGAGGCTGCTACGTAACACAGCTTACTTCAGGCGCAGTCGTGACATTTTTAGGTAGGTGAAACCTTAGATGCCACATCAAACGCGGAAGTGGACCATCGGCGGCGTCAACGTGATTGATGCAAAATATCATCATCACGTTATGACGTCACAGATCACCAAAGCTGCGACGTCACAAGATGTCTTCACATTACATTGTCGCTTATACAAACGTGGGCTGATCAAGATGGCAGTGCAAAACCACGTTAAGTGCAAAATGCTTTTCGATGTTACGCGGGGGGCGTAACGCCATAGATTTTTACGAAGGCTACTAGGGTGTACTTAATCGCTTGTCGCGAAGAATGGTTTATATTATGCTCTAATGGACCCGACTAGCCTGTCATCAAGGCAAGATATATAAAAAAAATGAAGCATTGCTGAATTCACCGTTGTTAAATCAAGGAAACGCCGCTAAAGCTCGTTATCGCAAAGCACCTCGGGCGGTTATAGAAAAAAGTCTGATTTCTCATTTTTCTTTTACGTGAGTTTGCGTTTCGTTTCGAGACACATCGTTTTTGCTGCTGCTCGTGTTCTCGACTCTTTCAGAAAATAGCCTATTAAGGGCTCATCACGCCATCTTAGGTGTTCTTCGTGTTTGCGTAGCCGATAGCCAACGTTCTCGAAACGTTCGAAGTACATACATCGCCCGAAGGCTCGCGTGGGATAGCAATAGATTAGATTACAAGCGCCCGTCGCAAGTGAAAATACTTTGCGACGAGATCACCATTTTGCTTACAATAAGCTACGTATTAGTAATGCGATCACTAGGTTTTAATAAAGGCATATCCTGAGGCAACGCAGTAAGTGTAGTTCCAATATATAGCCACTAGCGTTGCAATTAAATGGTTGCTGAGAGCGTGCAATCAGTACCGCTGTATATGTAGTCAGAAAAACATAGTCAAGCGGAGTGAAATCCAAGTAGTTAGAAAACATAGTGAAGTCGTTTAGCCTAACAATACTGAACACATGCTATTGTTCTCTCGTAGAAGCCTTACCTTTTTAGATCTGAGACTTCTCTTATAAAATTAGAACTTCTCTTTTCTATCACTCTTCGAATGAATGAATGAAAAACTTTATCACAAATATTTTTCATTCATTGCACTGTTTGTTCTGCATGCTACGTTCTCTTGCGGCCATTTTTGTTCTCATTTTGTTCATTCATTTTATTTCAGCGTCTCGACATTAAGCAGATACTTGTTTGAAAAAACATGGCTGAGCCCTCTGTCATAGGAATCGATATAACACGAAAGTTAAACGTGCCTTCACAGAAGTAGCTGAGCGTTTGCTGTGCATTGTTTCGCCACAAGGGCGAAGGAATGAATCCTATAGCAACAAATTATAATGTCACACGAAGAAAGGCAAGCAGCTCCAAACATGCAACGCTCTGCTCAATCAGAAAGGACGCACGGAAAGAACATACACAAGATGAGTGCGAACTAACAACAGTCACAGCACAACACTTAAAGCGCGCTGATCAAACACAAAGGAGGACGCACGAAACAAACGCACAAGTATACACAGGATGAGCGCGAAGTAAGAACTGTCACAGTTGTAGCTTGTTTATGTGTGAGTAGCGCGCTCGTTTTGCAAAAGCGGCCGCTGCAGTGAGCGAAGTGACCTTCGTGCTCTATCTAACTTGCGGTGAGAGCACAAGACGTACAAACCGTTCCCATCGCGAGATAAGCGCGCGCGCATTGCAACGCTATAGCGCTTCCGCCGTGATAGCGCAGATGGGCATCACAAACGGGTATACGGCACACACACTGGGTAAACCTCAGTGCTCACCACTGGGCCATTAAAAATAAAGGCAACAATTAGCCCAGCAAACGGGTATGCGCCACAGAAGTCTACATTGCCTATCACAAATCTGTCACCATCATAAACGCGTATATGCCACTGCAATTGGGCAAATCCCACTGCACACAGCTTCCACTCAAAAGGAACAAGGCAACATTTAGCCCAACCAATGGCGTGCTCGTTACGATTATCACACCACTATCACGTGATACCTTGTGGCTATAAAAGATGGTCGCTATACAACCACCTCAAAACTTAACAAAGTGTGTTTAACAAAGAGCAGTAATACAACATATCGGAGCATCTTAAGCGAAGGCGCCTTTGTGAACCTGTGTACAAGAGTGGTATATGGCCAAGATGCAATAAAACTATTCTACCACCTGGAAACTTACCACAGAGTGTTTATTAAAGAGCAGTGATACAACATATCTAAAAGACTTGCGAATCATACAAATCCGTTCGCCTGACGAAGGGAACATCACCAGCTTGCCTTTTCGTCGATGACCGCGAAGTGGATCTTGTTGAATTTTTTTTTCATGTTGTGTCCTTGGTTTGGTTTACTTCTTATCACTGAATGTACTTTCACGATTTATACGTGAAATGTAAGAAGAAATGTCAATGCCTACGTGGCGTTGTATAATTACCAAACGGGCCCTCTGGATTTATATCCCCTTCCTTTGTCCAAAGGACATACGTGGTGGCTCAGCGGGTGCGGAGTTGCTCTGTTGAGCCCGAGGGCACTGTTTCTATACCCGGCCTTGACGGCCGCATCTTCACTGGCACACAATGCAAGAACTCCCGTGTATTTAGATCCATGTTCCACTTGAAGAGCTCAAGTTTATCAAAATTAATTAAATCTCTCCCTACTACGGTGTTCCCCGTAATCATATCATGGTTTTGGCCCATATGACACCGGAATTTATTTTCTGGTGTTCTATTTGCAGTTTTTTAGAGTTCGGGTTCAATTTTGGAGTTCTAGGGCACGACCTCCCTTGGCCGATATTCTTTGTCTTGTATCCTAGATTTTCGGGAAAAACAGACGCCGTGCGTGGCCTCAAGAACGTTTTCTGCAAGCACGTGATTGGAATGACTGCGTGCTCCGTGCCGCGTCATCGATTCGCGAATACACGGCGTCGCATTTGTAGTGCCGACTTGAGGGCCATAAGAGGCTACGAAGAGACACTATTTTTCTACAGTTCTCGCTTCATTCGAAATGTCCGTTCTGTGAGCGTTTACTTTGCACTGTGCTACATTGCTTATTTATTTTGAATGCCGTTAAACCACGCTGTATCGGTTGTTGATGGCGATAAAATCGTGGCTAGCATTTACAACAGGGCTCTTACGGCACCCGCCACAGTGGCCCAGCTGTTATAGTGCTCGAATGCCGAGCCGAAGGTAGCGGGATCGAATCCCGGCCGTGGTGACCACATTTTCAATGAGTGCCGAAATGCTTGAGGCCCGTACTTAGATTTAGCCGCACGTTAAACAACCCCGGCTGTTCGAAATTTCCGGATCCTTCCACTACTGCGTCTCCCCAAATCATATCGTCGTTTTGAGACGTTAAACGCCAGCAATTCGGGATCTTAAGGCCCAACATTTGTGTAAAACAGAAACTCATCGAAATACCGGCGTAAGAAATATATTCAGTGATAATGACTTTTAGGAAAGAGAAAGCTAGGTCAATACACCTTTGCTCATTCTGAATGAAATGAACATGGCAATATTCGACATGATTTCAATATCCAATAATATAATTGCTTCTGAATTGCACTGCAAACGGATATCTTAGATATTTCTCAGATACACCAACTCCGTATTATTTGGGTAATAACAAGCCGCGGGGAGGGATGCCTACAGGAGAGAGAGAGAGGGGGGAGCGTAGAAGAGCAGGTGTGTGGAGGGTGTTTGCGCATGCGCAGTAAGGGTGGTCACGCCGCACACCACCAGATTGAACTTCGCTATAAGATGCTTCGCATCTAAAATGAGGTGGGGTGGTAAGCTTCGGAAAATATTTACAACAGAGAAGGAGATCAACAAGAAAAGAAAGAAGGCAGAGTCACTTTTAATGCGCCCTTGTTGCCAGCTTATTCTTGCGAAATAGCTATTTTTTGCAGTCACTTTTTAACTTATTGAACCGTTGTGTAGGTACGGGGCTCCGTTTCTATAAAACTGACCAATCGGGGCTCCGTCTTTACCAAATCGGCAAATTGGGAACTGTGCTCAGTTCTGAAGCTAGCCTCAATACTGAGCTGACGTCAAGAGGTTACGTGTCTAAATCCATAAGTGTTATCTTTCCACGCACTGCAATAGGAATGACATGATGGGATTGCATTATGATCGTCTGTGACATTTTCTGAAGGGGATCACGGCTCGAAAACTGTCTCCAATGGCTGAAACAGCCGTCACTATGACACGACGTATTTGCGTATGAGGCCTTACACTTAAGGAAAGCTAAAATCACCTAATATTTTGCCTAGTGCTCACAAACCCAAAATTCGTCGCCGTTTGTGAATAGTTGCACTTGATCTGACACGCTACACGCAAATAACAATTGAAATTACTTTATTTTATGGTAATTACGGCACCGGGGTTGATGAGAAGATTGCGAATTTTCTTTATGTAAGCGAGATATATCTTTAGATAGATATTTAACCACCATCCACGCTTCATGCCTCCATATGAAAGGTTGTAGTTACTCTATTCGTTTAGTTCCATATTGATTTTCGTTCCAATTAAATGAAAAATATGCCCTTTAGCTTAGAATTTTACGGAGAAGGAAATATTTAGCCAATCCTGATTATAGACATAGTATTACGAAAGGTGGCCGACCCATTGTAAATAGTTCCTGACAAAAAAAAATTTCATCAATGGGCGTTTCTACGAGACGCCATTCATTACGGTTTTAAATGCGAACAAACATTCTTTTAGGGGCGAAGCTCCTAAGGGTGTGGGTCTGTCCCTCCTCTCTAGTAGTACTAGTAGTAGTAGTAGGTAGATAGTCACGTATAGTGGAATGTACCCACTCCACGTGATAAAGATGACGATGACGCAGTATAGTGGAATGTACCCACTACACGTGATAACGATGAAGTATAAGCGCGTTCCAGTATAGTGGAATGTACCCACTACACGTGATAACGATAACGCTGATGACCATGAAGTATAAGCGCGTTCCAGACCACACATTCTCTTTCTGCCATGGATGAAAACGATCGAGCTTCGCCCACTCATCATCATTCACTTCGTGGATATGGCGTGATTTTTTTTACTGTGCCGCGGCTTCTCTATTGTTAACCTCGCTGTCACTGTTAGACTGCCTTCTGTTGTTACCAAATTTGTATGTATTGAAGTATTTGTATTTTTTTTTTTTGCATTGAATGTATATTAAACGCGTTCTTTGAATACCGTCGCTAAATTTTTTTTTTCGCTAAAGGCAGCGCGAACCCGAAATAGCTTGGGAAATTGGCTTAGCAGGGCATAAGCTGAAAGCTTGGCATGCGGGAGCTGAATGCGAAATTTTTTCCTTTTGTAAGTTCTCTTTCCGATTGGTCAGCCAGCTTCAGTGATGATGTGCCAAGCGCCACGATTGGCTGAAATTTTCTCTTCTCTTACGAATCTCTCCAAAGTAAGTTTATTTTATGAATTCGAGCCTAGAAGCTTACACCTGTCAAACCGAGAGCAAAACATCAAATGGATATCGAGTCTCGTCTCATCTGCCCTGGAATACATAAAATATCGATGAGCTTAAAATAAGGTGGTAGCTCCAGGGCAAGCAATTCGTTCTCGCTTTGTTCATAGAAACACCCATAATGCAGAACTCCTTTGTGAGCTTCGGTATTTTCCTGAATAGCTTACTATTGCAGGAGCACCTAAAATATGTATCTATGTGATGCCACGTACTCGACGGCAGTGGCAGTGTGCTTTCTTTCCGCGTGAACAAAAACGTGCTCTTCTCTTCTTGACCGAGTACAAGACTGACAAACGGTGAGACAAATATTAAGAACATCTGAATAATGCCGAATTGAAGTCAGCAGAATAGACCCCTTTCTGTTGCTAGCCAGGCTGGAGCCAGGCTGAAGCTCCAGACTTAATTTAGCTTCTTTTGCGTTGGTTGTAGTTCTAGTCACGTATAGTCTCGACTGGGAGTCTGCGCTTGAACAATATGCGCGAATGTAAATATTTAAATCTTCCCTAGCCTGGCTAGTAAAAGAAGACGTCTATTCTGCTGACACTCATTCAGGAATAGCTCTGACGACGACTTCAGCTCTGCATTATTCAGATGTTCTTATCTGTATGTTCTTGGATAAGAATATGTCGTGACAAGCGAATAGTTCTTTAGAACTGACAAAGAGAGGAGGAAAGAAAAAAGAAGGGATGATCGCAGCAGCTTACATGTTCTTCTTGTTGCTTGGTTTCTAAAATAAGAATGAAAACACCTAGATAACAGCTTGCATAAATAAGCGTGGGCGTTGAATAGTTAATATCCTTGATGACTGAATGAAATGCGACCACGCGTGCTTCAATTCTATGTGAGATAGACCCTCAACCCAAGGTTGATGACTACGACATTGCGCTGCTCAGCGCAAGATTGCGGGTTCAAGTCCCGTGGCGGCATTCCAGAATTCAGGCAAAGAAGAACAAACTCTTCTCTATAATACGATGCGTTTGCTTTAGAGAACACTTGGGCGCCAAAAGTTAATCGTAAATTCGCCGCTGCTGCATTGTTCATACTGAAACACTCAGGGTTGGCAGTGGCGTGTCACACTGCTGCCAAGATACATCGTCATCGTCAAACGTTGCTCGTTCTCCGCACCTCTGTGCTGCTGCAAGGTCTCCAAATAGCACGGAGAGGAGGCAGCCGGCTACTGTGCTATGCAGGAAATGCTTCAGGTAGTTCTTCTATAAAATTAATTCCTTCATCTGCGCTAGTTATATATATTTGCATTGTTCAGAAGATAGTCTCTTGAGGATTATGGCTAAGGAAGCTATTGGGTGATTTAGTCTTCCGCACCACGAGAATCATGCATTGTCAAACAAAAAAATAAAAAAAATAATAAAAAATACATTTATAAAAACAGGCGAGATTACCATCGTTTGATCTTCTACTTTCGAATACTGCTATAAATGTTCTGAGGGCTCTAAAGAAACAAGAAGCAATAAATTTAGGTCATTTTGTGAAATTTTAAGTACACAGTCGATACATTTGATGAGTTGGGTCGAGCATACCCTACTTCATAGTTTCATGAATTAGTGTTATTTTGATTGGCACTTGCTCACTCATGAAAACAAAATGAACAAGATATATAAACGCATTGAAGAACCATCATTTTATTACTTATTACTTCGGGAAAAAAAAGTGTGCGATCTTGTAAAAAATGCAAAAAAAAATCGAAGGTCACGATACCGTACTCAGGCGACAACGGTAACAAGACTATATCAACAAAGTGACGCAAAAACGACGACGAATGACAACAACAAATAAACCGCAATACTAGGTTATGAGCGTAGCTTCCTTTCTTTCCCACTTTTCTATAAACGATGCCCCTGCACTGCGCAGAGCACAAATCTTGTTTTTCATGGAATGGCTGGGAGCAGAGCTGCTGTTTGTTTGTTGCACGCACTCGCACGTAGGTTTAGAAGAACAGAAAATTTAGCGAGGTTGTACTGATCCAGTATGGGACCTGGAAGCGCAAAACACCTAAAATACAGAAGGAAGAACTAGACAAGATGTGGGCTCTAGGTCTTCTCGTGTCTTCTGTGTGTTTAGCGCTTTCAAGTATCACCATGGATACAAGTAGGCAAACAAGTACACAGAGGCGCGCACATACACACATCAACAGACGTGTCAAAGTCAAAGCAAAAAGAGGCATTTTTACGCCCTCTTCTTGGAAAATGTTCACCGACGAAAACACCGGTCAAGACAAATCTTCGAGCCTCTTGCGGGGCAGGCTGTTATGGGCTTCGCGGTTCATCGAAGCGTGCGCTGTTCGATAAGGCAGAGTCTGTAAGAGCCTTACGCCCGCTTCCAAACGACCTCTAAAAAAAATTGATAAATGCGGGTCGTATAGCTCAACACCAATATGTACTTTTCTTTAACGTTGTGTCGAACATTTTCTTTTTTCATAATTTTGTTCTAAGCCGCTGCACTCTCGGTTATTTTTTTTCTGGAGCCTCGGTGTTATTTATTGCTGTAATGACTCCTGTCATCCTGCACTGAGGTTTCTGGTCACGGCAAGGAAAACTCGTTCGACCCGCGTGTTTTCAGTAGTAGACAGTTTGTACGGCGCGAGTGTTTTCCGCGAAAAAGAAAACGGCCTTAAACTAAAGGTATAATAATCAGTTTGTAACGATGTCATGCTTTGATAGGATTGCAGTTACAAAAGTCTGTGAGTCATTCCTGTTTCCATAAACAACTCTCGAGAGTGGGGCACTCTCGAGAGTTGGGACATCATCTTGGCGAACATTTAAGTTAATTATGTATGGACTTGTTTGTGTGAATATTTGTGTTTCCCGAACCTTTCTGTTGACTGGACGCTTGTTTGTATTTAAGCAATTAGACTAAGGGCGTTAGTGGTCGTCCATGTGCCTATTGGTTTTATTTTATGGTTGTCCAATACTTTATAGCACGACAACTATTACGCCAGAAAAGAGTTGTGGCCGATGCTGCACGTTGGCACCAGTAACTCCTTGTAGACATACAATTAAATACACAATACCTTACTCTGCAGCTTATGCTTAGTTATTTGGATGTCATTACGTCATCACTTCGACCGCCTTCACCTCAGCAGAAATATCATTGCTGAGCTAAAGTAAGGCATTCGGGAATGTCACTCCGGTTATTCTAAAATTTATGACAATGCTATCGTTTCAACGCCCTTGGATTTTGCGCAGATGCAGCGACTTTTGTTTACCGTAGCCCTATCACAATTCTTATCTGTCAGTTCTACATGCAGTAAACTTTTTTTCGAAGCCGGTCTCTGTGCTGCCGTAACCGTCATGGAAAGGTGATCGCTCAAGGTCCTCAGTTCATAGCACGAACGTTATCACTCACCAGACAGTTCCGGCGCCGGGATTTCTTTTGCAGAGGGTACCCACGACAAGTGAGCACCTTCACTAAGGGGGGGGGGGGGGGGGGCTGAAACTTCTTGAGGTGGGTGAGTATAAAAATTTTAGTGCTGCCCCTCCTCTTCCTCGTGTTCTCAATGTTGCCACTTTTGCCTTCAGTGTCAATTCTTGCTCCAGTGTTATGTATCAGGTCCCCAGGATATTATGGCGAATACCATTACCCCAGCGGCGTTTACTAATGTGCAAAAGTGTTGTCTGATCTTTAACTATCTAAAGATGCCTAAAAGCTATTGTCTTAGATTCTTGGTAACTATTAGTTGCCGAGGATCAACAAAAGACATAGTGCGTATGATCGTTATATACGCTGTCCTAGAAATTAAGAGATTCGGAAAGTCTGGCCTACATCTTCTTTTCAAACCAGCCTTTCCGTACGCCAGGCTTGTCGGGGCAGAGGGGAGGGGAGGGAACGGGAGGGAGGGAGTAGGGAGTGATACTGTTCTATCAATCTATCCAGAAGGTGGATCCCGTCAAGTTCATGGCTTATACTCGGAAAACAAGCGCTGATACACGGCGAGAAAGAGAGCACGACCCAGGAAAGACAGCCTGCCACTCATACAAAGAAAGCGAGAAAAAGCCACAAGGCCGTTCACGAAGGTGGTGTGGTAAAACGGAAAGCAAACGACTGTAAAAGCAAGCGCTTATGAGTTCCGGTGTGGGCGACCTTGGGGCGCTCGTCGAATGTGGCCGTGCTTATTAGATAGACACGTCACTGCCATGCCGTTGTACAGGCGATCGAACCCCCTGTCAGTGATTGGCCCCTGCTTTGATGCGTAGTGAAGGTTTATGACTGTTTGTTTTCTGCGTGACATTCTTTGTGACAGATCTGTAGCACTACGCGACATATGCAATATCGTAGTGTGATGAATGCTGGCTTAATCTCCTAAGGCAACTGGCTTCCTGTCAGATGTCAGGGCTCGCGCTAATTGGTGATGTCTTAACTCAAGCTCTGACGAAGGGAGGACGACTGCCTAATATATTGGCGAATTTATATTAATTTTTTGTTGAAGACAACGCCACCATTGTGTCATAAGCCGTTAATTAAATTGAACTGGCCCCATTAAAGCATTAGCCTGGACTATATATATATATATATATATATATATATATATATATATATATATATATATATATATATATATATATATATATATATATATATATATATCAGGAAAGTTCAGTGAGTCCACTATGTATAAGAAAAAAGAAGCGGGTACGTGTAGGAGAGAGCAATGCTTTTATGCCTAACGTTAGGCATAAAAGGATTGCTCTCGTACGTGTACTCGCTTTTTTCTCATATATATATATATATATATATATATATATATATATATATATATATATATATATATATATATATATATATATATATATATATATATATATGCGTGCGTGTATGTATGTGTGTGCATGCGCGTGTGTCAAAGTGTGAAAATCGTTAGCTCATTACTTGATGACACGATGACATAACAGATCGTGCACGTGTATCCATACGCTGCACTCTTTGGTCGGAATTTTCCGTGCATATATTCAGTTTACAGTACTACTAGCTTCTCTAGACGAAAAGAAGCAGCGCTCCTGGTAGCCGGTGCGTCATTCCAGGGAAGCCTGAATGAAACAAAAAAAAAAAAAAAGGAGAGCATATTGTAAAATGCTTTGTGCGCATTTTAATAAAGAACGCCACGTGGCCGACGTTATCCCGAAGCCACAAATTTCACGATGTCTCTCATAAAATACTTTGCATTTTTTTCAAACATTCAACCATAAAATGAAACGAACAGAGCTAAAAGCAGCAGTGTGACATCAAAAATTCTCTTTCATGCACGAAAGGCACCATTCTTCTTTACACGGGGTTCAGTCAAGCAGCGAGACAAAAAAAAGGTATGCTTGTCGACCTCGACAACTTGGAACTTCGGCCTAGCGACAGTGATCGAATTCTTTAAGTTTATGTGTCAGTTATATTTGTTTCTTTTTTTTTATTTTACCTACGCACATTCTTTCGCTAGCACGACCTTTCGAGAGTTGCAAATTTGCATTTCAAATGTTTTCACCTGGATGTGCCCTTGACAATGTTGGCTGTGGCGTTGCCATGGTCCAACGTACCTGTTTTATATTATGCTTCAATAGACACTCGGATTTGCAGTTAATGTGTGGCGAAACAGAAAAAAAAATAAAACGCATGGTTTGCGCAACGTTGCGTACGTCTGTTCGTGTCTTCAAACTCCGCAATGTGCTCGCTGTCTTCGCCATGCGTCAGGAGCCCGTATACTCGTCTGACCTTGAAGTTACGGTGGCACGAATTGATTGACATGGATTATGTAACAATGTTCGGAAAGGGATTAGACAGGGAGAGGAAGCTATGCCGAAAATGCTTTGCTCCTGTATTCCCCAATATCTGCGTTGGTAGAGGTACAGAGGTGTCTGTCACCTTTTCGACTCAGCAACGCGTGAGCAGTCACTCAGTTTAGTAGGAACGTTTATGAAAAAAAGGCCTTATGAAGAATGTGACGTAAGCGTACGCTGTTCACAGCAAAGCAATAAGAATTGAAAAAAACCAGAAGGGGATTACAAAAATGGATTTTATGCAGAATATCTCCCGAGGCGACGAAAAACTCGACGGATACGCAGTAGCATTCCTCTCGTGACTTTTGTGATGTAAATTCTTGTCCATTTCAACGTCCTTGCTGCACCCCGTCCACTTCCAGTTACCGAACAAATTTGCATCCTCTCTACTGCAATGTCGTTAGCTGTCAAACCGACAGTCGTGATAACAACTGTCTAACTTCTCGCGAGATGCACGTGCCTTCTCCCTACAAAACTGACTGCTGCGACATTGCGGTGTTTCAATTGAATTTATGTGGCGTGACCAGAATCTCAATAGGGATGAAAAAATGAAGATAGTCCTTGCTTGCTGTAAGGCTTGGACCAGAGCGCCAGTTCACCGCCATTACTTGGGACACATAGAATACGAGTGGCGTTAGCAAAATTGTCTGCGTCCAGCAAACAGCGAGGGATACAGTGTCAGTGAATAAAAAAAATATTTCACACAATTAAAATTCGGCAGATCCCGCTGATTGTGGGAATCGAAGTTATGCGAAGCGGGCAGTGATGAGATGCATAAACCGCATTGTTTTTTCTTGGGGCCAATCAATGCATTCGTGACACGAACGCACCATTAGCAAGGCATGTCAATCATGCCATATATGATATGATTGTCGTGATTTCCATGTGACCACCTATAATTTGCGTTCGTAATACAGAAAAAAAATGAGTTCTAAGTTATCTTTCTTGCAGTCTCCAACCTTCCGCATTAACTTTAGAAATTATTTTTTGAAACCCTCTACATTTACTTCGCTCCTATCGAATGTTTGGCTGTAGTGCCCGTTGAAAGCATCCTGTATGGATTTCTGATCCCTTTCTGACGTCTGTATTCAATATGATGTATAAATTCCGCTGGGCATTTCATTTTTCGAGACCCAACATTATTTTGGTCGTCTTCTCACCTACGGTCGTCTTCCCTGCCCGTTTCCTTATCTACGCACCATGGTATTTGCCGTCTTATATTTGCTCCAATTTCGACTTTACTGATCTTATATACAAATACTCCTGGTGCTTTACTTTCCTCTGCTAGCATCCCTTTCACATTTGAACGGTAAAGCCACCCTGATGCTTGAAAATCATTTACAAGAACACCTGATACAGGAGTAACGTGCGGCAAAGAATCGCGTTCACCTATGTAATATAGTGTGACAGAAGAGTGAATTAACAGCTAGTCATCACACAATGCTAATTGCGCACGAATGCGTGGTTTCAGGCTTCCACCCATTGCAAAGTGCTGGGCCAGAATTCTTCATCGTCATCAGCCACATGCCCAATCAACAAAGTGCACATAATACCTTATAGATGTGTGTAGCGTGTACCTCACTTATCCGAGGAAAGACGAATAATAATGTAGTGGGGGCCGTCCTACTTCCCAAAAAAATTTACACCATCTTCCCAAAGGGAACCCTGATGGGATGCGAAGCAGCAGCGTTGCGCACGGGTGGAGTCACGGGTTGAACGGCGCTAACGCGGGGGGCTGCGGTGAGCGCTGGAAGATTCGTTTGAAGCTATGGCTGGCGTAGGTCTTGTCGTTGCGCGTCAGGCGGCAGCTGCGGGCGCTGCGGCGAGCGCGCGGCAGGCGAGGGAGAGAGTGACGTCAGCGCGCACTGCGAGGGGAGCATGACGTCAACGCGCAGCCGCGGCGTGACCTACTTGGCACCGCTCCAACACCTGC
Source organism: Rhipicephalus appendiculatus (assembly GCA_030522465.1). Taxonomy (NCBI): domain Eukaryota; kingdom Metazoa; phylum Arthropoda; class Arachnida; order Ixodida; family Ixodidae; genus Rhipicephalus; species Rhipicephalus appendiculatus. The sequence goes on from JALIZH010022823.1 coordinate 23,979, forward strand.
GGCGAGGTGAGCGCGTTGCGGCGCGTTCGTACGTACGGACGGAGGGACAGCGTTACACAGGCTAGTCAAAAGAGCTGCTTCGCATCTAAAATTATAACTCATGGCGCAGTCGATACGTTGCGGCAAGCCAAAACTTCAAAGACAGTTTGCCTTGCCCTAACACTAAGCTGCGTTCAGAACTCGCATTAGACAGCATCGTGACCATCGGTGAATTTTTTGCACGAGCTTGTATGCATACGTGCAACATGTGTAACTTTCATTCCGGAATTGAGCGACCGTCAACACTGCGGAAAATTACAACGAAACAAGAACAAAACCTGCAAACTACAGTCCCATCTGAGCTTACCCCTCGAGCAGCGTACCGCAAAAAGAACTAACAAAAACGGCAAAGAAATGCCATAATCAAAAGCCTTCAACCCTGGATCAGCCAACCGCTCTCGCACCATAATTGAGCCTCCATGGACCGAAACATCAGTGGTGGTCCGCTGTCGTAATTACCGCGCCTGACGTCAGCTCTCGTCTTTCGTTACCCAGAGACACGGAGGCTGAGTGCAGATATTTGCAGCTTTGGCAAGGACGGCCTCAGTGAAAGGGGGGGAGGGGGGGCGAGTGGGAAAAGGGGCGAGAGGGGGAGGATGATTCATTATGTGGCTTCTGAAAAAACCCGCCCGGAGTTGCTGTTCAGGGTGCGACATGCACAGTGAATTTCTGTGTGTTTCTTTTGTAATTCCCCGCATGTAAGCCGTATGAATAGGCTGACGCGAACGTGCTCCGTTAGAAATACAGCCTTCCGTAGTCGCACATCAATGACAGGGTGAGGCTTTTAGCGAAGACGTGGATGGTCGTGGAAATGACACACGACATAAACAAGTCGATGTAAAGAGCTCTGGCGTTCTTATATGTGGGGGGCTAATGATCGGCTCGTACAGAGCAAGCGCGTTAGGGGTAAATCGATGTCATACCATCTTTAGTAATGTTTTTACCTGCTTTATGAATTCATATGTTGCTTGCGTGGCACCAAA
>JALIZH010022823.1:30000-37812 GCA_030522465.1 Rhipicephalus appendiculatus
GCACCACATCTAACACTGTAACACCACATGTAAAGCATCGTTTGTGCGACAAAATCACTGTCAGTGTTTTTGAGGACTGCTCAACGAAACCATATGAATGACTTCTTTGTATGTATGTGCGTTTCTGAAAATACATATTTTTCATTCATTTATTCAACAATACTGCTAATTCCATTCAAGATAAGTGCAGAAGGAGCACATATTGAAGTTTCACATACAAAAAAGTCATAAAGAAAAGAGCAAAACAAAAATTGAATAGTACACTGAAAATTGTTTAGGGCAATACTACTTTGAGACAGCTGCAATAACTGTAAAACAGCGTCCGCAGAAAAACCGCTGCTGCTCGAACAACAGTAAAAATTAATGTATTTCACACGATTATGCGCATTTCTTATACATACATACATATAAGCATGAAAAAAAAAACACTCATTCAGTCGCAGCCGATACTTTAAGTACAGTAAAATAAGTACAGTAACACAATGTAGTCTCCTATTCGCGGTATAGAAAAAGGTGTGATGCTAGTGTTATGCATGTGTGATGTAAAAAACCACAAGAACAAGAAAAAAAAACGAAAAAAAAAACGGCACATATATTGTCTGGATAATAAACATTGCACAGTAAAGTGTGATTTCTAAGAGGAAGACAGGAAACGGAAGGGCTACGGCAACTGCGTCGTAATCAGCGCTTTTTTTTCAATAATGTTACGATTGTGTTTGTGGACTTAGTACTAATAGATTTATCTAATTCATTTCATTCTCTAATGACAATGAGAGTATTTTAGGCAGTTCGTGTTGGTTGAGTATTCAGCCAGTGTTTGGGAGTGTTTGCATCGTGTTCGTATAGTAATGCTTAATGAGCTGAACTCGGTGGTATCAGTCTTATTGCCGCCATTCAAACATTGGAATAGGACTTTAGTCTCGAAATTTGTGTGTTGATGGGATCATCGTATGTATATCATAGTCATCTTCTGAAACCTGGACTAGCAAGCCAGGCTATCAACCCGGCTAACATATCCGGTGATGTCATTAAAGATTACAACGTAGCGCTTAAGCTCGTAGCTATTACGGCGCTGTCATGTACTACATATGTTAGATCCAGTCAAGCTACTTAAGGCAGCTTTTAATCGACGAGGCCTTTTCTGCGGTCTATCTATCTATCTATCTATATATCTATCTATCTATCTATCTATCTATCTATCTATCTATCTATCTATCTATCTATCTATCTATCTATCTATCTATCTATCTATCTATCTATCTATCTATCTATCTATCTATCTATCTATGTGTGTGCGTTTGTTTGTTGATTAATTCGAATTAATGGTTTTCTTCGACACACATTCGCGCAATTTCCCAGACTCCAAAAGGAATTCGAATTTCCGAACTATACATAAGCGAACCACGCTAATTTAAATGCATCGCACCCGTACAGGGATTCACGTGAGCGTACAGGCCGTATACGCTTCATGTGAAAATGCGGGCGCCGAAAACAACGTTTGCGCAATGCTGTAGTCATCACATGACTCGCGTATGAAATTCTCGTATACAAAGTCCTTTCTCTAAATTGCCACAGAACACGACGAGCTTTCGCCACAACAGTGAAGCGTCGAAATCATTTCCCTGTCTGGCGTTGTACTTTAAATGTTGCACAATGACTGCACACCCGACAGGCGAGCAGGCGCCTAACTGACCCGCTATGAAGAACGTTTAATAATGCGGTTTGCGTACGAACATGAGCCCCGCCTGCGTTGTGAAAGGTAACTTCACCGCGTGTATAGTAATAACCTAATCTGCTCCGAGTCCGGTGATGAAGGTAGTGCCTGTACGCCTATGAATATGTGGGTGGCAGATAACTTTGTCTCGCCAAAGTTGCGAAAGGTAAGTACGTGTTATCTGGTTATAACATTTCCGTTCCCAGCGAGAGCAATAAACGCCTTCGTTTAAGCGTGTGCAGTGCAGAAATACGTGCGATGATAGCGGGGCGGAAATTGGGTCTCTCCGTGACGCCTAATATGCGCTGCGCATACTATAGTCCTGCCGAGTTATGGGCCTGACGAAATACACACATAATTCGCTAAAAAAGCTGTCCGTAGATGTTGGGAAATATCGGTACCGCACCACGCATGCGCATTTGACAATGGCCTCCTGTTTTGTTCAATTTCTTGTTCCGATTTGTTCTGTTCTAGATGACTTGTTGTGCAGATGAGGTTTATATCCCATCGGCTACTACGTTTCTAGAAGTCCTGCTGCGCATAAAAGTAAAGAAATGGGTATTCAGAACCAAAACGAAGAAGTAAAGACAAAAAAAAAAAAAACATAGAGTCAACTGAAACAAGTAGAGAAAATAACACAGCAATGACCACTTCGTCTGCAGGAAACGTAGAGAAACGTGCTATTCTGTTCCATTTGCTTGCTGTTGATCTGTTGAGAGATTTGAGGCACATGGCACCTCGGTTGCTCCATTCCTGTGCATGCTCAGCTTGTTCTACAGACGTTTTTACTTTTGACGTGTGGGTGCCGCCATCTAGGGTTTTTAAAGATATGTTGTTATTTTTGTATTTCGTGGCTTGTGAAATTAACAAGGTAATGAAACGTCGAATGCATGAACCCAACCACTTCCATGCGACTGCGTCTGCCGTAGCACAGTTGGTTTATTTGTTAAATGTACAAAACGACAATGCTAACAGCCCAGTATGTTAACATTAGTCCCACCTCCAAAGCCCAATAGAAGCTTGCTAACGTAGTTTAACACTGCCACCGGAATATGACGCATTGCAAGCTTTCTGCACATCAAGTGGTTTTCCAACCGTCCGTGGTCGGCCCCTTTGGCCAACCGACGATGTCGTGTGATGACGTCATTATAATGACGTCATCGTGACGGCAGTAGGTGACATAAATGATGTCGTCACGTTACATTCAGGCCATGCGACCTTGTGTACCCCCCAAGTCCACGCACGCATGCACTTGAGTATGACGTGGCTTTTGAACGACTTCTATTAACTTTTTTGTTTACACCACTCGTGTTGACGTTGACGCTGACAAGGTCCCACGATATATCGTCAGGCCTCGCCAAATCTTGAAAACTTCTAGACACGTCAGACATGTAAGGCTTTCGCGTTAAAAAATTATGAATCCGTCCTTTTTTTGTTTGCCTGTGTTTCTCTCTACCGTTTTAATTGGATTTTGGTTGGGGACGGGGCGACCAATATTGCCAGAAAGACAGCCTCCGCGATTAAGGAACGTTTCGCGATCTTTCGCCAGGGCAAAGTTGCATGCGCCGTGGCATCATGAAGGAGGTGGATTGCCGGCACTCAGACGCACCGTTCTCGGTGTGAATCAGTATACAAAAAAATTGTTCAAATTCACATATTAAGAATACCAGGCGAAGCTCAGCGTTCCACAGTAATCATAAGAATATGGTTTACATATTTCGTATGTGAAATATCGAGAACCGTGGCACAGCGCGTCCTCATGGAGGCGTTGTCTAGCATTGCGCTGCAGCGGAAGCTGGTTTGACAATCTCACGGCTAAGAGCCTCACGTTTAAGGGGTGCGCTAAGGTCGCTGGTGGCAACGGCTGCAACTTTGTTGGTTTCTGACCTTCGAATGCGGATGAAAATGATTACAGCCGCAACAAACGATGCGAAGAGCGCAATAAATAAAATTTCGGTGATTGAACAGCGGAAGGTTCCTTATTGATTGTTCGCTGAAAATTTTTGTCAGATTTCTGCACACGCTGGTTTGTCAGACCTGTGACATAGCTCTTCACAACGTCTTTCTCTTACTCTGTGTAGTTAGAGCTTGTTACAAGTGTGCGATAAAATATTCTGTAGTCCTATATACTATGGTTTACTGCTTGACAGAGCACATACCTCCAGGCCCTTTTGCCTTAGAGCCATGCGTAGGTGGTGGCGGTATCGTAAAGTACATTTTATTTCAGCACCCTCTTTTAGCATGCTTTCTGTGTTCACAGCTCTCCTTGACATCCATTTCCAAGCTTTTAGTATGTGTATATTTTACGCACGCACCGTTTTAATGCCATTTTACAGCAACAGCACATATTTGCACTGTCATTAATCGCTTCATTGTTGATTTTACTAGCATTTCACTCGGTGCTCTTTCACCCCGTATGGACCTTGAGCCATCAACACACATCAACGTCTTGGTTTGCTACAATTAAATGTTAATATATCCGAATTGGCTTCAATATTTTTGTATATGTTTGCTACTAACAGCAAACTTTCCGCGCGCGCGCTGCAATTAGGACCCGATGGGGCATTAAACCTATTTCCCGATACGCTTAGTTTAATCCCTTTGGACTGCCCTCTCAACACCGCGCAGCTTTTGTTGTATGTCGCCTGGCCTGAAGCGATTTAGGTCCTGGCTCCTGCAAAGCCCCTGCCGACCTTGTGTTAATCTCAGCGTTGATTAAGCGTTCTTCCCAGCCTCCGGCTAAAAAGACTTTCCAAACTATTTAGCCTCTAGGCATTTGTTTTGGTTGCTCGCCGTTTGCCCAGTGAAGCAACCAGCCGCGCTAAATGCTGAGAATGCAGGACATCACGTTCTGACCACCTCTTGGAATGATAAGAGGCTCGGCTTAAAGAAAGCACCCATTCACGCACGACCGCTTTCAAATAAACGCTAAGCTTCACTTGCGCAACGTGTTTTGAAATACTTCGACCCTATCGAAGGCAAGCTTCCTGTTGTGTAAGCGTTCGCTCAAGTGACGTTCTTTTTTTTTTCGACAATTTATTATCCCGTTAACCCTGCATTTTCCCAGAAATTGTCCTGTTTAGCCCCTGTTGGGCAAACAGACATCTATGAACATTCTCATTACTTTCTTTCATTTAAAATCCCTCCTCCACCAACCTACACTACATAGATTAGCTTACGAGGCCTTTACTTTTGGTTAAGTTCTCCGCGTTTCACTATCCTCCACTTCTCTCCATTCTATCTATCTATCTATCTATCTATCTATCTATCTATCTATCTATCTATCTATCTATCTATCTATCTATCTATCTATCTATCTATCTATCTGTCTGTCTGTCTGTCTGTCTGTCTGTCTGTCTGTCTGTCTGTCTATCTATCTATCTATCTATCTATCTATCTATCTATCTATCTATCTATCTATCTATCTATCTATCTATCTATCTATCTATCTATCTATCTATCTATCTATCTATCTATCTATCTATCTATCTATCTATAATGCTGTTTTACATAACAATCAACACCACCACAGTGTTTAGTATTTCGCAGATACTAAAGTAAGGCATGTTCTTCGGCTTCATCGTATCGTAAAGGTTTAATCGTATCGTAAAGGTTTAAACTGCTCGATGAAGACGGGACGGAAAGAGGAACACACACACACATCTGCGCTTGTGTGTGTCTATGTGTTCCTCTTTCCGTCCCGTCTTCATCGTGCAGTTCAAACCTTTCAGATACGCAATACTTAGTACTTTCTCACTGCACCAGTCGTCTATCTCTTCCGAAATTATCTTGAGCCGAACTTGCGGTAGAATTCCATTTTCGAGCCATCATTCACGGCTCAGTACGAACTCGCCTAACTGTCTGTTCTTTGGCTCCCTAATCGGGCTTTGCCCATCGCCAATTTCAAGTCTAAAGAAAAATCGCGCCAGTTCCACACCGAGAGAAGTGTGCAGTCTGCGGAGCAGAGCTATGGATTCGTTGACCTCTGTTGACGCTTGGCTTGCGTTTGTCTGATTCGAAGCTCCGGGTTCGCTAATCTTTGTTGGCGCTCGGCTTGTGTCCGAGTCTTCCGAAGCTCAGCGTTACTTCGCATTCGCCGCAATTCGCCTCCGCTTTTTTCTTCCGTAGATCTGCGTCTAACTTCCGGTAGTGGCGTTTCGCTATCACTTCCATAGCTCGGACAGGCGAATTAGCACTAAGACGGCGCCAGTGTTCACGGGCAAGCGTGGGGTGGTGTTTGAAACGTGCAGCCTCCTCAGCGTCTATGGCGGGAAAGCAGACCCTCGTTGGTGATGCTGTGGCTCTTCATTTATTTTGGTGCTGACTTGACCTGTAGCGCCCCCCTGTTTTCCTATTTTGTTAGCGATTTGACCTGTAGCGCCCTCTTTCGACCTATTTTGGTACTTCGAGCATGACGACAAGCGTTGTCACGAGACATTAGGCGACCTTCCCGGCCCCTAGGGTACTCCACTCTTAAAAGAGCCCCAAGTTTACTTCTAATTGTACCCTGCACGTTGCAGTTTTGCAAGACCTTCCCACATCCATAACTGCGACCTTACAAACACGGATTCAGTAAATGATGTGTCTGGTTTGCCGTATTCACATGGAGTTCGGAAAGAATTGCTCGGCAGTCGTGCTATTTTGGGGAAGTTCGTGAGCGGAGTGTACAGACTCCACGCTGTTTAAAGCCTCTGATAAAGTATTCGGAGAGGCTGCAACTGAAAATGATATTTCAGCTGACGGGCGTACAGCGTCCCTTCCGAAGAGTAACTTGGTCATTTAATTAAACGCTCTCGTTCATCAAATATAACAAAGGCATGACACAAACTGAGCCAGCCCGACTGATGATAAGAGAGATAATAAAAGGAGAGAAAGGCAAGGAGGTTAACTATAATTATAGCACCCGATTTGCTGCCCTAAGATAAAGAGGGGAAAGGCAAAGGAAAATGGAAAGAAACGTGTAGCGAAGATCAGGCACGCGAAAAAACAAAAAAGAAGAGGTGCAGACAAATGAGGACAAAATTACAACTGGCCAAATCGGACTTCAAGCAGCAGCTTCCAGCTAGCTTTCATTTTGCCCAATTTGCTTGCGTGTCACAGTAATTTAAGGTAGCTGATAAAAATGAGCTACCTATTATCGGGGCAGGATCTTGAATTGATTCGATATTTTAACACATTACATTAAGCTTTGACTACCTGCTAGGGGAGCTAGATTTGTAGATGGTCCTCGTTCTTCTGAGCAAAAAGTAAATAGCTTTGTAGTTCTACAGAGAGCCTTTCGCACTCGATGTTACGTGCTTATACCAACTCAATGAGTTGGCGAGACAGTTAATGAATTCATGTTTACTTACTTGACAGTAGATCTCAGGATCCATATGTAATTGCGAATGAGTCGTGCGGAATACCGTTAAGGGGCGGAAGGGTTATCAATATATAAGGATATCCACATATAAGGCTGTGTGTCGAGACGTAAAAAAAGGTTATCCACTTATAACGTTGCGCGATTGGGGTTACAATATTATAAATGTCGTTTAAATGCCAGGCAGGCGTCAGAGTAATGATGTATGCCACAAAAGCCCGGAGCAGTGAAAATGTGCTATTTAACGAATTAACGGTACTCATGACAATAAAATATGTCATGCGGAACGCATACGCAGCAATGAGAAACCTTACCTAAGACACATAAAGCAATTCCGTCTTTAAACATGACCAAAGTATATTTAATTTAATGCTGAAGCGCCCACTGCAAGTACATTACGGAAATTGGGAATACGTACAGACTACATTATCTTCAGCTGAAGCGCCGGAACTGTTTCTGCACTGACAGGAAGGGAAAGAAGTTATTTGTGAACATAAACTTCATCGTATGCAATGATGTTCGGGCCTAATTTATCGCTAGAATGTGGTTGCACATACCGATGACAATGAAATTAAGTTGTTTAATTTAAATATCTGCAGCTACAGGCTATTCCACGGATCGGTTTTGGTGCCGCTAAATGAACAGAGTTACGGAGGACGTACACACATGAAAACGGTTGGGTTGGTGCGTCCGACGTTTTCTGCCCTCATCAATTCACGTCACGAGATGCAGAAGCAAC
>JALIZH010022824.1:0-43114 GCA_030522465.1 Rhipicephalus appendiculatus
CGAAATTGATAGTGATAACAACTTTTGCAATGTAGGGGCATTGTTCGAGTTTCCTGAGCATGTGCTGTAGAACACAGCTTGTGAAGGCGTACAAGACCATGTACCTAAACGAAAGGTAATGTTAAATAAAAATTTAAAAAGATGACCAAATCAAGCATTGTACAAAAAATTGATGTGCCTAAGGAGTTGTAGGAGAAAAACGTGAACCATTCTAAAATAATGCATACTTTATTGCTTTCATACCTTCAAAGCAAAAGGCATCAAATATGCGTGATAGTCATCAATACACATAAGTTTATTCATTACTTTTTCAATATTGGTTCAGGGATTGCCTAGCTGATAGAAGGCCACCGGTATTCAAAGCGTTTCTCCTTGCTTTCACCTGTGGTCAGCAAAAATTTACAGAAGCAGGTGGCCAGGACCTGCAGTAAAACCTTCTCTTGATGCACGCACAATCATGTTTCTTCAGACAATATATCAGTTGCTGATTCCGCAATCTCCACGCTGCTGGACAGTGGATCCTAAAGAAGAGTACAGTTGTTGTACACTATGGCAACGGTTACTGCCACATTGCGCACAACTGCTGATAACATGCAATGTAAGACATATACTAACCCCCCCCCCCCAAAAAAAAAAAAAAAAAAAGGAAAAGAAGGGGGTGTCACTTGACCAATACATAAGCGCTCCTAAAATCTAATATCCTGGGCAATACGTTTATCCGAAAACAAAAGTTCTGAACTGAAAAAGTACGTTAATCCCACATGTAATTTGCTTCTCTTTAGCACAAGAGTCAGCAAACTATAATGTAAGAGACAGTTTCGTCGCAGAAACACGGCACCAGGTGATTAGAAACAGAAATTGTAAAATCAACATTTTTCGTAATAGTATCTGAAGTTTCACGTCCCAAAACCACGATTTGATCATGCGAGGCGCCGTAGTGGACGGCTCCGGAAATTTTGACCATCTGGTGTTCTTTAACGTGCACTGATATCGCAGAGTACACGGGCCTCTACCATTTCGCCGCCATGAAAATGTGACCGCTGCGGCCGGAATCAAACCCGCGACCTTCGGGTCAGCAGCCCAGCACCATACCCACTGCTCCACCACGGCGAACCAAGGTTTTTCAGTGACCATACTTAGCATTTCACGTGGAGATTTAATATGTTCGTACCTAATTGTTTTCCGCAATGAGTATATTCCACGTGGCAGTTCATATTCTGGGCTGCACGGAACGTAAGTCATATCGGCGTCGGGAAGTTTCCAGCTGCCTAGATCTTCGCAGCATGCCTTGGGAAGGATGTATGCTGTAAACAGTTTCAACGCAAGACAATGAATACGACAAAAAAAGAAAAAAAATACATTTGTGCTGTTTACGTACCTTCAAACATTCCGGCTATGACAGTTACATAACACGTATACCGATTCAGCTTTTTCTAACCACGATGGCCCGCTCCTTTCACCATAGAACAGAACTAGAACAACAACAAAAATCACGTTATTGTAAGAGAACAGATTCACATCGCCACAGAACCGAGAACATTGAAAGACATTCCAACCACACCAACCATGTCCCCTTTCGGACTCCTACTTTGCACGATTGCTGTCATTCATGCTATCTGAAATATAGTTAAGCCACAGCGTATTGTTTTTTGCGTAACATATCCTTTGCAGCTGCCCCGTTTAGATACCGACGCAGTTCGACGTATAGTCGAGCGCCGCAGAGCAAGTACTGCCGATAACAATTAATTGCGTCAAAGACTGACAATTTATTTTTTCTGACGCGACCCACCTCTTGCAGTAGCGGAAGCGTGGGCATGAATTCAAGTCATCTTAATTTTGAACGCCCGTACATTGCGATCTGTATGAGTATTACTATGGAACGAAGATGACTACGGTATCTATTTGTGGTAAGGTTTCAAGTCAAGATCAACGCACAGAAAAAGTTTGACGGAAGCCCGTCTGGTGGGGATGATACATGGTGAAGGCAGAAAACCCGAAACATTGAGCCGACCAAAGCAAAAAATTGAACACGCACACTCACGCGCGCGCGCATGCTCGCACGCAGAGAGAGAGAAACGCGCGCGCACACATACACACGCTCACACAAACACACTCACCCACTCATGTACACACCCGCACAAGCACCCGCACACATGCCCACAAACACGCACTCGAAAACTCGCTCGCTCACTCGCACGCACGCACGCACGCACGCACGCACGCACGCACGCACGCACACACACGCACACACACACACACACACACACACACAAACGCGCGGGTGCATATATGTACACACACGCAAACACACTCATCCACTCACACACACGCACACTAACACAAACGCGCGCGCAGACATATCCGCACACGTACACACACACACGAATGCCCACACGCAGACGCACTCACTCTCACACACATACACGCACATACACACACACGCACGCACACACAAACGCGCGCTCACACACACACGCACGCGAAAACACTCATTCACTCCCTTCCTCACCCACACACACACATACACACACACAGATATCATCTACCTGCGACCAAGTCGTGATAAAAAACCCAGAAGAGCAAGTTAGTGCGCACTCAGAAATATTCTGGGCAGCGCTGATATGGGGCACTTTGTTGATGCTGGCAACAATATTTCACACCGTGATTGCAGGCTTCATCGAGAAATTTCAAGGTACCAACACGATGACAGCAAGAAGGGCTAAACTTCTATCCTTCATGCTTCTCAGATAAACTGGAAAGATAACAAATGATTTTGGTCGGATGTTTGATAATATACGCCCAAACACCCGCCTTGTAAGGACAAACGCGAACTGAATTCTGCCAATAACAATGCATTGCATAAAAACATGACATGAGTTATTTTTCGGACATCGTCCACCTCTTACAGTAGCGTAAGCATGAGCATAAATTCATGCAAGTACGTGACATAAACACACATACACAAGCAAATAATGCACTGAAAAGAGAACATTACTTACGTGTAGATCATATTGGCCGCTGTCTTCGGCCAACGTCACAACGGATGCAACACGCTCGGTAATTGCCAGTCTCACCCAGGCGAAGAGGCAGCGATGCAGCTCGTTGCAACGGACGCGCAGCGCACTGAACATGTCCCCGTTGCATTGCCTCGTGGCTGATTTGCGGCGGATCGCGCGTTTGCGAGTCACCAGGTACGCGTCACTCACGCACAAAACACCATTAGGCAACGCACGTCATCAAAACGAGGAGCGTAAAACCTGGTTAAATCGATGAAACAAAGATCAGCACAAGCGCGACTCCAAACACCACACCAACCGCCTCTCATTCGAATGCCCTTCCCGGCATACACCTCAAGCTGTGCAAAGCCTCAGAGAGATGACGCCGTCCTTCCTTCGATGCGGCTGAAACTGGTTGAAACGGCACCAGTAAGACGCCACATTTGTGAGTCACGCCATCACCGCGAGCTCACACATCCCTCTATGCGCTCACACTGGAGCGGTCGTCGCATGCTGTTTTGTGAACTTAGCGGCATCTTTTTTCTCCTGTGTTGGCAAATTGATGACGGTTAAGCGTGTATGATGCAATGCTGTGACCTGACGTTTGCTGCACATTACGGCCAGTTAACTTTCGCGAGAAAAAAACACAAAAAAAACTAAACAGACAAGACAACAAGAAAATTCGGATAAATTGTATTGCGAGTCTCGGAACATATTTTTCTCGCTCCACGGAATTATTCTTCGATCGCATCGTTATAATTTTTTCGGTTGTTGTGCCCATGTCTGTTCGGATTTTATGCCACTTCTTTAATTACGTGTGAAGTGGGCTCACTTTATTGAACTGCAGTTTTAATTCATACCCCACCATCACTTGCAACAGTATCCCGCAATCTAATATCGCTGCTACTCTTATTTTCTTTTCTGCTGTTACCTAATACCCGTTCTGTTTATACATTATTCACTGTTCAATTGCTAAAGCCAACCTTGAACAAGAAAGATCGCGATTTGACACATTGACCAATAAACTTCCACTCCACAGTGTAGGTCCCCTGACGGATGAGTCACTGCGCTTTTATAAGTTACAATCTAGAGGTTACAATGCCTATCGCGGTGCTTTAGCTTTTAAAATGGCATGCTTCTGTCAATGTAACCTTTATGTGAGAGGTAAATGAAGGAAACACAAAGATAAAATTGTTGTAACAGCCATGTAACGTATAAACTATAAGTTACTTGCCGTTTTATGCTGTCCTAAACGTTACCGTGATAAGAGTGTATGCGGAAAAAACATGTTAATGAAGTGTGATTAACCGATTCAACGCATTGTCTTAAAAATCAATTTCAAATGTTGTTCCTTACGTCAGGATTTCATAACATCTCCACTTGACAACTTCGCTAAACAAACAGCGGTAATTGCGCACAGAGAACAATGGTGTTCTCCTCAAGTCGCCCGTCGGGGTGTACACCTTCATTTTTTATCAGTCCACCATAAATGCCAAAAAAGCATTGGAATTATTTGGCTTAATTCGAGAAAATTATGGGTTTTTAGTTGTTCTAAGAAACTTTTGCAGCAATGGGAGTGCCCCAAAGTTTTGCACGTTGAGTTGACGCTGCGGCGTCCACGTTTCTGGATACCAGTCATATCGAATTCTTGCGAGGAGTTGATAGGACGCCGCATGGTAGTGGGACTCACTTTTCTACCACGAAGTTCGTCACAAAAATGATCTGTAGTAGTGCTAAGTACGCCTTTCAAAAGTTGTGTTTAGAATGCCGTTACTTTATTCGAGACATGGATTATGACATGAAGACATATATGCCATAATATTCAAGTGTCCTTGCGGAAGCGAATGTTCTGATTTGTAGAGCTTCGATAATAAACGTGTTGAACCAGAGCCGGAGGAAAGCAAAGGAATGAACGATGCTGCTGCTGATAATGATAGTATTCAATTTGAAGATAACAATGAACGCATTGATAATGATGATGATGCACGATAACGATGCCGATGAACATGTTGAAGCGCAGCTGTGGGAAAGAAAATGCGCCTTGAATGGTAATGATTGATGGTGATGATCAAAGCGTTGCCCGTGACGATAAAAGCGCCGATGATGGCGCTATGAACGATGGCTTACGATGAACACATTGAAGCACAGCCGTTAGCAGGCAGAGGCCTCATGAACAATTATGATGATGGTTGTACTGACTATGAACGCGTTCAACTGATGATGAAGGCGTTGATTACAGTAAGTAGTGATGATTATAATGGTTGATAAACCGAGCCATCAGCAAGTCAAGTTGCCATCTACGACAGAGAAAGATGATAGACCTAGAGTAACTGGTGTTCCCAGCGTGCATATATGTGGACACTTGTTTTCTCCTGGAAATAAAGCTGATTTTCCTTGGTTTTCGGGATATTCCAGCTTTTGCCTGTAATCTTATTGAATATGCGCCCCAAAAATGTATTTTCACAACTAGATTGAACATAAGACACAAAAAGTTAAATTCCTTGCGAGCCACACACGGCGAAATGTCACAATCAAGCCGTGAAGGCACCGCACTTTATTTCAACCATCACCGCATTTTCTCAGGAATCGTGCCGCACAATTTACTCGACAAAAAACCGAATGACAATCAGCCGAACACTCGAGCAACTAAGAAAATAAATCCCAGAGTACAGACTTTTGGTATAGTTGGTTGGCTACATTCGATGAGGTCACAGCGCTGAAAGGACTAAGATAGACGACTGGGCCTGCGACAGGAAAAGAAAACCTAGCTTTAGAATTAATCACAAGCATTTCGCAGTCTCCAAGTCTTGAGCTGAGACGTTCGTTAGTACAATTCATATCCTTCCTTCACGTTGTGTTATACATCTTCTTTTGAATATTTTTTATCAAGATGAAAAATGTTAGCAGAAGAATTGTCACACATATATGACATTATACAGTAATAAAGACGAGCACCAAGACCTTCCTTTTTCTTCTTTCAAGAAACGAGTGTCCTGCGCACCTTGAGTGAACCACGAAAAACCACACACTAATCAAATTCGACGTTCACATACAATGTCTTGTTGAATATGAAGCCGTTATGTTCAATAAAAAGCCAGTTGACGTCTTTAGTGCGCATGATCTTGTTCCAATCACGAGGAGCGGGCTTCTTGAAGTAATCGTGTCCACTGTCCTGTATCGGCAGTCTGATGTCCTTCTTTCGATCCCTGAGGTGCGTGATCACGATCGTAATCTTCTTCGTCAAGGGCCACTCAACGTAATCGTCCCATTCGCCGTACATCAGGCGCATTCGAAAAGTAAGACTGATATTGCCGCCATTCTGTCGCCAAAGCCAGGAGTCTAAAGCAAAGGAGTAACCACCTGACATGCCTCCTGCTCCGCTGATTTCAAGGCCAGTTTTCTTGTTGACGAGCGACTCGTGCTTGGCGTAGATATCAAAGAAGGCCACCATGGTTATGAACACACCTGGCTTAGAAGCGGCGCGGAAGGGACCCGCAAACATGGTTACTTTCCTCGTAGCCTTTGCGTTGTCTCCTGAAAAACGACTGGTGCTTCTTCAGGGTGTACGACGACAGCAACAGGCTGATGCAGCTCTAGTGTACGGTAGAAGCGGGTCTGGGTTGCGAGAGCAGCTCGACTGCCGGACGTGGACTCGGCGAAAGGACTGATGTCTTCTAAGCGATCACCCAATGTGGCGTTCTTATAATCGCCGTCGTTATCAGTCAGCCTAGGTTTCTCAACACGGTACTATATTGCACAGAATTGATAGGCAACGCGTACACTTCTGCAGCTTTGCCAATTGGAAAATGAGAAGGTGCTAAGGATATCGGTCATGTGACCGAATGTATCATAATTCATAGTGATCGGACGGCCTGACCTCCTTCAGCGTTAAAAATAGGTGTAAACGTCAGCCAGTAACATTGCCTGACCTTCACGCGAGAGAAAAACAATGGGTGACGCGTTATCTGTGACCTCCTTAATTGCCCTGAGCACCTTTACTGGCAGTTGCTCTTCACCCACATCAAATTTGATCGGCTGATATCTGGCGGCGCTGGGTCATTCCCGTGCTCTCGACATGTTAGACTTACACGAGCAATCGCAACGTATACACCGATAGCCGTTCAAGTGGCTACAAGGGTTATCGAAATATGACATCTAGTTTACAGGAACTCCATTTATATTGCTGCGTGGTTGTGACGGTGAAGAAGTTGCCAGTCAGTCTGTTGAAGACGAAACTTTGTATTGGGCGAACCTATACCCAGAGATTTAAGTACACTAACTCTACAAGCGAGTATAACAATCACACTGGAACAATAGTCGCGAGTGCTGTTGGCGGTCGTCGAATAAACTGATCGTCGGCGGTACGCCCCATCATTTAGAAATGAGTGGTAGAACATTCTAATGGAGTCGCTGGCGCTCGCGTTGGCTCTAGAATAACCCGACTACACGTGTAATGCGGGCAATCTTATCAAATTAGTATAACATATTCGAGGAGTTGCCCAAGCACCACGGCGCTGTTTGCGCCGAGCGCTGGCAATATTTTGTGTGCGTGAATCCTGATCGCACGAAAGCAGAGAAGTAACCACACACACACACACACACACACACACACACACACACACACACACACACACACACACACACACACACACACACACACACACACACACACACACACACACGCGCGCGCACGCACGCACGCACGCACGCACGCACACGCACACACACAGAGAGAGAGAGAGAGAGAGACAGAAATTCACCGTTGCGCCGACTGTTTGCAAACCACATGTAGATATATAACCGCGCAAAAAAAAAGAGCGTACATGCGGTGGCGCTCTGGTGCAATGGGTAAGGTGTCTGCTTTCAGTACATGCGGTCCCGAGTTCGAATCCAGTGCTGTGTGTAATTTGCATGTTGTTGTCGCAGATGTGGATGATTGTGATACTGTTCATTTTCTAATTACCCGTAGTAATTATTACTACCGCCAAACTGGCGAGAAAGCGCTATGACGGCGTCAAAAAAACTTTTTCTTTCCGCAACCGCATCAGGGCCGCCTACAGAGAGGCCGCCTACAGGGCCGTCACGCGTTCTAGTCAGCCGCGTAACGAACTGACTAGAAGCGGCCATAATTTGACCGAATTTCCTGCCTGCAGGCGAGTATTCTAGCCAGGATTTGACTAAGAGTGTATCTGCCTACTTATACCAGAAATATGGGAGTCGCTAACCATGGTCTGCATGAATTCCATTCTAGGATTTGGGTACTGAATAAGTACCTATACCCTAGAATAACTACCTAGATCATAGGAAAACTGCAGCATACACGACCCAGTGACCAGTCACTGAAACACTTCCAGATACTCGAGGCGTTATCTGGGACGCATGCTGCACCTACGTAAGCGGAACTTTTTTTGCAAAAAAGTTCCGCTTACTAGCTGGAACCTATGTGGAACCAGATTAAGAGTGTACCCAAGCTGCTGTAATCCTTCCCCTCGAATTTTTTTTATTTCGCATGTGTATATACACGTGAACAAACGCACGCACGAATATACATAAAGGATGGGTGTACCTCACCGAAAAAAACTTCTCGCTACGCCCCTGTCACTGACGTACGTTTCTTCCGCGTGAACTGTAGTAGTGAAACCTGAAATATAGATATTATTGACAAACGTACGGTGTTTATGCTTGCGTTTCCTCTGCGGTTTCTAGAGACGATGCTGTAATCTCAATAAACGTGGCGCGCTGACAGTTCAGGTTCGTCAGCTCGCAAGAAATTTAAGAGGAACTGCAAAAAGTTATTGTTCCAGCTTTTGGAGCATTCGATCTTGCGGGCGCATGGCTTGGTTCCTTTCCGACACAGTGCAGCGCGACTTATGTTGGAACAGGCGTGTTTCCGAGTGATGCATTTATCACCATTCCACTGAATAAATGATCGCTAATTTGCGGATAGTTAACGTGGTTAATTAAAATTATTTTGTTTTGATTAGTTATGAGTTTCTTAAATTTGTTAATACTTTTTCATGGTAGTACGGCTGTCATTTGTTGGGGATGGGTTGGGGTTCAACCACCGTGTACTTCAGTTCGCGCGTGCGTGTATGTATATATTCGTGCGTGCGTGTATATATTATGTTCGTGCTTGCATAGCGTGCGTATTGTGCCTGTATATATCTGCTTCGAGTATCAAACACTGCCAACACGAACAAGCGAGTGCTTGGAAGCATACGACCTTATTTATTAGAAACCTAATAACATGGATCGGCGAAGGAAAACAAAGGAGCACTCCTATTACAAGCGAAACTACGATTTGCCTTTCCTCAAGATACACTGACCCAGGCATAGCTCCGTTCTGTAACCAAGTGAACGGCATGCGTACTCATCTTTTGACGGGACAACAGAACTCGATGGGATACATGCAATCGGCAACATGACTTGCAGCGCAGAGTTACTTCGAAACTGTGAACGCCTTGCCTGTGAAAGCCTGCCACTTGTGGGCTGTAGCAACGCAGCTGAGTTTGCTTGCACCTTTGGGAGAGGCCCGCTACATATGAGCAGTTGCCTTCGTCAACCTCGGGCGCTGGACAGGTTCTTCAACTTGATGTAAATCTGACGCGGTTCGCCAAAGAGACTCGATGTTGGCACGCACAGCGCAACTATTTCCGCTGTTTCGCCAGTGAAATCCTTTATGCCGATGAGAATGAGGCGGTCGGCGGCCAGCACCTTTTCGCCTTCGACGAAGCAACGTGATCCGACGCCACAATCACGAAACTTGAGCACAGCGCCAAGCGAAAGTGCCGCGTTGACCCTGTTAAGCGTAGCCATCTTTGTTATTTCGACTAGTGTTGCCAGCACACGGAGCGTTTTATGGAGTTGCGAATTCTTCTCCGCTTTCTGTCTGTTCCCCACACTACGCACATGTCACGTGGTATTTGCGGGGACATGTCACGTGACAAGTTACGTGGTCTTACTTGATATCGGTGATAATATGTCACGTGACAAGTTGTTAAATGGCTATGGTGGGATGGTGTCACGAGACTAGCTCTCCCGTGATTTCAGTCACATGACTAGTCTTACACCGTTCATGGCGGGAACATGGCACGTGACCAAATGTTATGCGTTTTTCGAGAAAATATGTCACCTGACGAGTTACGTCATGCTCCGTGATTTTAGTCAGGTGGCTAGCTGTTACGTGATGTTACGTGGTTTCAGTCACGTCGATAGTTGTCCCGTGGTTTTTTGGCACGAACGTGTACCGTGACTAGCTGTTGCATGTTCTTGGCGCAAACATGTCACGTGACTAGCTATCAGGTGATGTTGCATGATTTTAGTCACCTGACTAGATGTTACGCGGTATGTGGCGGGAACGCACCTTGTGACTACCTATTACGCAATGTTGCTAGATTTTAGTCCGCTCCCAAATTGTTACGTGATTTTTAGCCACATGAGTAGTTGTTACGTAATGTTACATTGATTTTAGTCTCGCTACTATAGTTGTTACGTGATATTACGTGATCTTTAGTCACGTAACAAATGTTACGTGTTGTCGCGGGATTTTCAGCCAACTAAGCAGTTTCGTCATGATAGGTGATTTTTAGTCGCGTGAGTGTTGTCACGGTATATTTAGACACTTGACTAATTGTTACGTGATTTTTAGTGATGTAGCAGACTCGCCGATCACAGTTATTGTAGTCCTCACCGGACAAATTCTGCGCACGTGTTGTGGGAGCGAACCAGATGTTCATGAAGACGAAACTAGCGGGTACCGGTTCGTGATGATGATAGTTACTATTCGCACTACCTGGCGCAAAAAAAAAAAAGCTGAAAAAGCTCCGCTCTTAAATGCATATCATTGCCTTCACTGCCTTGAGGGCCGACGATAGATGGGGACGGTGTTCTAGGGGCACCTGCATGGAAAGTGGGCTATCGTCTAGTCGTGCCAGTGTGTCAGAAAGTACTTGTCTCTCCGGGGCCAATCCAGGACAGTGGTACAGCAAGTGGCACGGAAGTTGGCTTCCGCGTGTGTCCAACATCATCCCATCTAGTGATGACACCCTAAGGTTTCTCAGGCGACATTTACGAAACTCCTCTCCTCATGTCAAACTCATTGCCTAAAAGTCAAAGTCGCCCCAAACTTGAATAAGTGTCCGCAATCTGGAACGCTCATCAAAATTATCTCATAGACGCACTAGAGATGGTACAGGATCATGCCATCAGTTTCATTCACTCATGATATTCCTACAACATAAGCCTATCCTCATTAATGGCGGATACCGGCCGCGGCGGTCGCATTTCGATGGAGGTGAAATGGTAGAGGCCCGTGTACTGTGCGATGTCAGTGCAGGTTAAAGAACACCAGATAGTCGAAATTTCCGGAGCCCTCTACTACGGCGTCTCTCATAATCATATTGTAGTTTTGGGACGTTAAACCCCAGATATTATTATCATTAATGGCGGAAACAGGCTTGCCGCCCCCTTTCCTGTCGCCGTCGTATTGCCAGCCTATCTGTATTTCAGAACATATACCACAGTTAGCTTAATCAGTCACCTTACATTTACCTACCAGTTCGTACTTCGCACATTCCTTCTTTAGTGTTGCTCGCAACCAAACCCGTACTCGCACCTTCTCGCCTTCTTTTTTCCTCGCACCATTTTGGACTGGAACGCCCTTCCTTACGTCATCGTAGCCTTAACCGACCCAGAATCTTCCACTCAAGCTGCAAGATTTCACTTCTCGTCCTGAATGGTCGAGTGTCATCCTTATTTTACACCCACCCCTTATGTAATGCCCCCATACGGGGCCTTTAAGGAAATAAAGTGGAAGTAAAATTGCAGGTTTCCTTCACCACGCGTCTTTTTTAGCCCCGTAACGGTAGTCTCGTTTCATGGCGGCCGTTATGCAGCACACTTAGCGTAGTTTGACAACTGTTTTCGAAATTTCATATTCAAAAACATACATTGTTTTGTATCGTATGCAGCAGAAATAGTGTTTTTTTTATTATTTTTAGCGCAGAATAGTGTGACCTTGCTGGGGAATAAAGTTGTCACTCACTCACTCACTTGCTGGGGCCATATGTATACCACATGCCACCTGCCACGTCAGATCAAAAAACGCCCAGCCAATGTCGTCACTCTTACGTGATGAAACGTCACTACCGATCACAAAAATGACCGTTTTGTGTCGCTCTAGCCAGAAATCAAGGTAGTGTTTCGTTGAAATGAAATTATAATAGCTTTGTCTTCGACGCTGATACTTGCGCAAAGATCTCAGTACACTCCACAGTTGCAGAAGAAGCGATGAAATCGACACCTTGATTCTGCATCGCTGGGCCGCTTCGATAATACAATAATATCTGGGGTTTACATTCCCAAAACCAAGATATGATTATCAGAGACGCCGTAGTGGAGGGCTCCGCAAATTTTGACCATCTGGTGGTCTTTAACGTGCACTGACATCGCACATTACACGGGCCTCTACCATTTCGCCTCCATCGAAATGCGACCGCCACGGCCGGGATCGAACCCGCCACCTTCGGGTCCGTAGCCACTCTTCCACCGAGGCGGACGCAGGGCCGCTTCGAAACAGCTCTGACACAAAGGACGCAATGCTTTCCGCGGAGCGATGTAGGTCGCGGTTCCACTGGGCCGTTTAATATCACACCTGTTTTGTATAGAATAGAGGCGAGCGTATTGCCGCGAAGCGCTTTACGGTTAGTGTTGCGCATGCCGATAACCGCCGGCACGCGGCCTTATCATTTCCGATTGTGGTTCGAGACGCGTCGCGATTTAGCTACGATGATCGTGGCCCGCACGTTGACCGTTGACTACGAGATAGTCCCAGATTTTGTGGCGAACTTACTAGCTGCTTTTGCGGGGCGTGTCTCGAGTGATGGACGTTGCCTTGCATTTCAGCGGGCATTCTGTTCCCCGACGGTCGCCGAGCACGTTGTTCGCCACCACCGAAGCCGAGGTGTACAGCTTTCCTTAGTGGGCGCAAGTCCACCTACTAAACAGGTTTTCTTCCATTTTTACGAGCCTCCCAGTCACCTCTCTTCGGGCTGCCGTCATACCTACGGGACAGTATAAGACACGCACCGCATTTCATGTATCGTATTGTACAGATATCTCTAAGAACAATGGAATGAGACCTCAATCCGGCATTTGCGAGCAAGAAAGAACATCGAGCTAGGCGGCCATTATCACAACATCTACTGATTACACGGATAAAGCGGAAGTGCAGAAAAGATGTTTACAGAGTTTTTAGGTATATGGGCACATGTGTCGCAGATTTCATTGCGCGAAAAGCTTAGGTCGTCAGGTGCCCGCCGATGCTTTTTACAGTGGCGTAGGTGTCGCGTGGGAGGGCCATGGGTGCCCGACCGAAATCATAGTTTGTGCGGCACACATTTCTCGAAAAACGAAGAGTTGTGGAGGAAAAAGAGGGTATCGTTTTCATTGCGTCTACCTAAGCATTGTCAATTCCTTTGGAGATGTTCAGTCACAGCTACAACTTGAATGAACTTACCTACCACACAAAATGCACGTTATGAGGGTAGGTAACGAGAAAAAAAGTGTCATCCAGTGTGAACCTATCGCAGAAATACAGGTCCCGATTTGACAAAAAAATTTTGACTTGCCTGGGATTTGAACTCCTTTCGAACGCCCTTCCGCGGCGGTCGCTTTATTGTCCCATTCAACATGGACTGAATTAGAATTCAGCGCGAAGGCATCCGTGAGAGCATGACATTCCTATTAACGCTACTAATCACGCCAGGAATGAAGCCAGAAATTTTTTTTCGGAGGGTGAGTGGGTGGCAGGGGGGTTCACACATACATTACGTACAGCTGTCATTTTTATGAAAGGGAACACGCGAGCGCATGGCCCGTGCGCTCCGGTGGCTGCTTGCAGCGCGTTCAAGCGGGAGCGAGAGCAACCACAGCCTTTTTTCGCGCCATCTCGTGGAGAGCAAAACAACCAGTCAATGATGATATGGAACCGGCGGCAAGATTTCAACCCTCCCTCTTCAAGGCGATTACGCGAGAGGCCAGGCCCGGTCTCTTGCGTAATCGCCTTGAAGGGGAGGGGATTGCAATATTGCCGCCTATTCCATATCACCATTGACTGGTTGTTTTGCTCTCCACGAGATGGCGCGAAAGAGGCTGTGGTTGCTCTCGCTCCCGCTTGAACGCGCTGCAAGCAGCCACCGGAGCGCACGGGCCATGCGCTCGCGTGTTCCCCTTTCATAAAAATGACAGCTGTACCTTCGCGCTTGTTTGCATGAGTTCGTGTATATATGTATACAGGGTGTTCAAAATTAAGCTTTATGGCTTTCCTTAAATTCAGCACTAGGAGGTACGTGAAAATCAGCTTTGGAGACAAGTTGCGTATCCAGGGGGACACAAAATGATGCAGTAATTAACGCAGTCAGCCGACCAATCAACCATGATTCAACAATGCACTTTTTAGTGACTGCAGCAAGCGCGCCTTTTGCATCGAAAAGCTGGAGGCCGTAGCGTTCCTACACAGTTACACTTGCAAGAATTCTAGCATATCTATGCGCCGAGATATCCCACTGCAAAGCTTAATTGCGGTTTGTATGATTACCGACTGATGAAGACGAAATGCCAGCGTTCACCTCCGTCCTTCATCTCGCTGTGTTTTAGCGTTGTTTTTACGCCACCTGCCACGTTTACGAGGACATTTCATTGAAAAGGGGGAAAACCTTCCCCCCAGGCCAGCGTGAAGTCGAAAATTCGTCACCGACTTCAATTCAGATTGAGGAATCCACGAGTAGAAGCATGATGCTTTCCGAGTCTTCGGACAGCTCAACGGAGGATGCAATGAAATGAGAGGAGGGATTCACAGCTGTCAGAAATCGTCACTTGTAAAGGAAACTACGCCAGACGGTGCGACCTACCGACTCCTAAGGACGCTCCGTCCTTTGTGATTGGGTATGCGACTGCATCTGCAAGTGACAATCTGAATAGTCTTAACAGTCAATTCTTAACCGAATTCTTCGACCGTATTGCACCAGGACAGGCCAATCAAGTTCGACTCAACCCCCTTATGAACATACTTACGGTCGATGCGAACAATGCCAGTGTATTGGAAACATTCAAGAGCATTCAGACACTGGGTAATTTTCCGGTTCGTTCTTTCAGGGTGTATGGAAAAGATTCTTCAATTGAGATAATCACTGACGTGGACTCTCAAATCACAGAAGAGACTCTCACCAACCGTTTGACATCAACAGTGCGGATATCGAACGTCCTCCGCTTGGGACATTCACGTTGTGTGAAGATTCCTTACCATTTGCACGTGAAAATGGGTTACGTTAGGTATCAGGTGCAGCCATATGTGCAGACCCCTCTTCAGTGTCACAGATGCCAACAAATTGGACAAGTGAGTGCACTTTTCAGGAACACTGACTTGCCAACGGTGTGGCGAAAGTCACCAACTGGAGAAATGCCAATTTGAAGCACCAAGACGTCCAAACTGTGCTGGGTCGCATGATGCGACATCCAAATTGTGCCGAAAATTGAGAGATGAAACACGGATTCTACGGAAAATGGCGAGAGATCATTCTTCCCGAAGAGAGTCAGCTCAATCTGCGCGTTCGCAGCGGCGGCGTTCACGGCAGAAGCACAAGCGCGGCCGTAGTACAACCAGATCCCAAAAACCGGCGGCTCCACCTCCTCGCAGCATCCTGCTTTTCCAGCCATTGAGAGAGTCTAGAAACATCTGGAAGGAGCGAACGACTACTACCGATAATCCTAGCGCGGCTCGAACAGTACCTGGGACGGTTCCCCCTGCAAAAGGCAGCTGATGTTACCTAGCCTTCCGTGCCATCGATAGGTTCTCGCCAGAACCACATGGTTGACGCTCTTACGATACGTTCGGTTGACAAGTTTGATGGAGTCAAGGTCCAGAGCATGCTTCGATTCGACTGCGCTGAGAAGCTTGATCACGTGGAAAGATCAGTCACACACACGGAGCGGCGTAGTCAGCGTGGTCACCTATCCGCTGAGCGTCTGCTCTTCGCGGCTGTCGCAGTTTTCGTAATCCGCGCTGGCGGGTCTGACATGCCTTGCAGGATTTCCGGTTCTTACAAAGGAGAACGTCATACGTAGACTGCACACTCGGTAAGGTACCGGTTTTGGCATTGCGCCTTTTTACTTAATAAAAATTATTTTCTAATTTGCTGAGCGTTTCAGCTATCGGGCGCGTGACAAGAGTGTCCCAGGAACGTAAAAGCAGCTTTAACCTGACACGGTCAAATTATCGCAGGAGTAGCGAGACACATGGTTCGCAGGCGCTGTGCGCGCACAGTTCCTATTTATTGGTTCCTAAGGTGCGCGTTTCAGTGGGCTCAATTGGAGCGCTGGACAGTGAAACGGAGTGGTGGGCGGCATTTAAAAGCACGCCGCGTACCGTGAACAGGGCCCTGACCTATCTATCTATCTATCTATCTATCTATCTATCTATCTATCTATCTATCTATCTATCTATCTATCTATCTATCTATCTATCTATCTATCTATCTATCTATCTATCTATCTATCTATCTATCTATCTATCTATCTATCTATCTATCTATCTATCTATCTATCTATCTATCTATCTATCTATCTATCTATCTATCTATCTATCTATCTATCTATCTATCTATCTATCTATCTATCTATCTATCTATCTATCTATCTATCTATCTATCTATCTATCTATCTATCTATCTATCTATCTATCTATCTATCTATCTATCTATCTATCTATCTATCTATCTATCTATCTATCTATCTATCTATCTATCTATCTATCTATCTATCTATCTATCTATCTATCTATCTATCTATCTATCTATCTATCTATCTGTCTGTCTGTCTCTCTGTTTCCGCTAATCTTCTGGTTTGTCGGTTAGCACTTGTTTGGAACTACTGTCGGTTTACTGACAATCCACCTTTGTCGAAAGGAAAGGAAAATTCTGGCTACAAAAAAAAAAAAAAAAAAAAAAAAAAAAAAAAAACAGGGGCATGTATTGGTTCTCAAGTTGCGCCCGTCCTTAGCAGCATTTTCGTAGGCAGGATCGACAAAAATAATGAAAATTTAGGAACGGTGGCAACAAAGATAGTTAGATATGTAGATTATTTTCTCGTGGTTGTGAAGCCTCGTTGCTTTGAAGGAGAGGCTTCCGTTGTTTTGAAACTGTTTAAAGAGTACGGTCGCGCGTTAGAACTCATATTAGAACTACCGAAAAAGAATTACAGTTCATAGATTAAAGGCTAATGACTGAAGGTAACCATGCGTGCTGATCGTACGTTCCACGCTCGAAGAAGCCAATACCTAACTCTAATTCAGGGCATTCAGAGATTGTGAAAATTGGGATTGCCGTGTCTTGCTTAAGAGCCGCGCTAACCAAATCGTCTCCAGGGAAGCAACCCCCCGTTTCAGCAGTCAACTATAGAAGATTAAATGGTGCCGGTTTTTCACACAGAGTCATGCTCAAGGAAGCGCAGAAGGTATTAAATTGCGTGAAATCAGATTAGGGGCACTAGAAAAAGTAAATTGAAAGTTGCAAACATGAAAACCTGCTGTAATTCCTCTCATCAAATGTCCCATGGATGACCTGATCGGCGGTGAGGCGCCGATCCGCAGCGCCGTGCTTTACGCAATTCTTCCATGCGGTATACATCATTCAGTATATAAAAGGATGCTCATTTCCTCGCGATATCCCTCTATTGCAGGGCGTCCCATATTTGGCACATACCGATTAACATTTTTTATAGCGGGCGCAAGAGGACCAGTGGAGAATGTGACACAGTTAGAGTAATCCTTATAGTTACGTGCACTAAATATAAAAAAAAGCGCTGCCATCCCTAGAGCAGTATGAAATCTAGACATGAAATAGATTTCACGGTGCACGTGCAAGCTGGGATCATGAACAACTGTGACTGCTATATTTTTCTTGCAACCATTTTATCGTTGCAGAAGCAAGAAAAAAATTATTTTGGCATATCTCGTGGCTTTGAAAATTCATGCCCATTAAGGCTCTTCTCAATTCCGTTTTCCACTACGGTATATAGACGGAAATCGGTATGTGCCATATTTGGCACAGTATGCATGTGAGTGATGAAATGTGCAATATGATGCCATCTATGTTTTGTTGCACAGTGCAAATACAAACAAAAAGAAATCCTCTGAGATCATGCAGCACAGC
Organism: Rhipicephalus appendiculatus; assembly: GCA_030522465.1. Taxonomy (NCBI): domain Eukaryota; kingdom Metazoa; phylum Arthropoda; class Arachnida; order Ixodida; family Ixodidae; genus Rhipicephalus; species Rhipicephalus appendiculatus. The sequence goes on from JALIZH010022824.1 coordinate 18,203, forward strand.
TCGTTTTTGCCAGATTTCAGTTGTGGGGGTAGGTTTTGAGATTCTTCACGAAAATATCGAGTGTCAGCAGCCGTACCTGGCAATTTTTTGTTACATTATTGGCGTGGATGCCCGAAAAAATTATGTGACGTCTAACCAGTGCACGGCGATATTTAGCTTTTATGATTTGTCGGCAACTGACGCTCACAATCACAAGTCAGCAGTTGGAAATTCGGGCAGGAAAGTACAGCAAGGCGGCACCATGCGAAGAGCCAAACGTGTAAGCGGCCATCTTGCACGTAGATGTCGGCAGTCAGATGCACTAACCAAAATGTTCAATTATGCCTGAACACAGGAAGCAGTTGCTTTGCTTTATTCCACAAATCAAGCTAAAAAAGACCGCAGTCAGTATGATTTTGTTTTTCAGCCATGGCAGCAATTTCGCTCGCCCACTTGCATAGTGTGCCATATTTGGCACAAACCTCTATCTTCATTAATACAGTCACAATAAATCTGCAAATTTTTGTACATGTTATTCTTCATGTAGTTAATGATAAAAATGATCAAATAATTTTTCAAATGATTTTCTCATAATTCAGGCAATAGAGGGATTACCGCTAGCGGTACGCACAGCTCGGAGGTGCTTCACTCTGTTCAAATCACACATGAGTAGGCCTGAAGGATTCACTTTAAAGCCGTCATCGCGCTAGTAGCTGGTTTGGGTAAGATGTCTTTGTGTTCGGGCAATGCCTCCTTTCGGAAGAGCAACGCAGGCGACATTGGGTAAGACGCACGGGGCGCCACACGAGGTGAAATTTCAATTTTTGGAGACGAGAACAATGCTGCGACGACCCACGCTAATTTTCGATTTTAGGATCTTGGGGCAAAGAGAGCGTAAGAGTCCAAGAGTCGCTTGAGTTTGGCGCATGCGTCGAGGCAGCTCTGAAATTTCATGTGTCCCCTAGCTGCTTGATTGTGTCCCCAAATCTAAAACTCTCCATTGTTTCGCCGAAGATGGAATGTGCGCCTCCGAAATGCACTTTGATACAGAGGGTATGGTCGTCCTTGCTCACGAACTGACAACTGCAAAGGGTTTGTGCTTCTAGGTGTTTTATGCGGTTCTGCGACAATTATGACTGATATTAGTCCATAGTTAAACTTTGTCTTGTTTATCACATATGTAACCCGAGCGTTGCCCTATATAATGTAAATTGAGTGACATAAAGTTATTAAAGTGTTTCGTCCTGTATTTCACGCTGTGCAATTCCAACCAGTATGGATTAAAGAATCGACGGCAAAACTAGGTCCTAAAGTCCGTAATGTCTACGTTGAAGTCCCCGACTAGTACAAAGGGTTTCTGCTTATAGGTGCTTTATGTAGGTCGTTCACAATTATAAATGATATTAGTCTATTGTTAAACCTTTTCTGTGCCACACATCCACGAATCTCTCCGTGGCGGACAACCCGGACATGGAGGGACAAGGCTCGAACATAAGGTGCTTCGCCCCTAAAATTAACCGCGTGCCTTGAGGCTTGCTGCGTGCGAGCTGTGCGTTTACGTCCTCTTTGTGGTATATAAAGAAATCAGGAAATTGTCGTTCCTCTCGCTCTCCATTCGTATTTACGAAAGCCTATCCAAGCATAAGTGAAGGAAACTTGTGCCGGTCGCTCAGAGGTTGAAGACAAAGGTGGCGATCGCACGAATCGGCCTATCGACTTCTAGGGCAGCGAAAGCCATGCGTATACGAGTGAAAGCATGACTGGGTACATTATGCGACGGTAGCGAAATCAAACTAGGGAAGTAGAGGGCTAAATACCTACATTGAAAATAGTGAAACTAATTACACGATGCAATGGAAAGCAAATTGATCGTGCACAATCTCAGAAAGCTGGACACGCGAGCTGCCTACAGGATTGTGCTGTCGCGGCTTCTTCGCTGGCTTGATATTAGCAAAATTAGGGCGGCGTGGTTGTGTGTACGACAAACATAAACAACATGAAGCAACATGAAAATCTTCACTTACGTGTCGTGTAAGACATCAATAACATGAAACTGTCTTGGTGCGCTCGCGCTCGTGTCACTAGCTTGATATATATACCATTATTTGTATAGCATGACATGAGTGTAATAAAAACATAAATGACAGGTCATGCGAGATGTCAACGTAAACCCCAGGTTCTACATGCATGCACGGATAACAAACATGCGATGGAGATTGACATGATATGACGCGAATGTCTTAATTTTCTTCGAATACAAAGAATACCGCTTATGCAGTTCCTCGCTGATTGCTTCGGATTACACCGATTCGCACAGCGCGTGTGGTGTTTTTTCCTCCATGCTGCATGGAGTACGAAGTCGCTTCTTTGCAAGAACGGTTAGCTCTCCCCTGAAAGCATCCGACGAACGCTAGCAGTAATGCGCTTCTGCTGAACGAAAGAGTGAGTCTGAAAGCCAACTTTCCATAGAGTCAGTTTCTCCATGTTGCATGGAGTACGAAGTCACGCGGCATGAATGATGATTTGCGAAATCATGTGCGTGCTACAGAAAAACTCCATGAACTAGAATGGACGTATGAACTGTACGGCACTCCTAGGTAGTATGTACCGAACCAGTCTCACGGATTTTCCTCTTGCGAGTACCGTCATCGCTGCTGCTCGACACCGAATCTTTAACGTGGTGATGTTTTGCAAACAGGTTTTGCCGTCGCCATTACTTGCGCAGTCAGGTACACGGAGTTGCTTCTTCAACGGAACACAAGCATTTAAATCCCATTCAGCAGCAACTGTGTCAGAGCCATGCTCAGACTTGCCGTGAGCAATTCACTGCACTCGGATGTTGCACGTTCGATCAGCACGATCGAAACATGAAATGGACACGTGTGTATTCTTTTCGATAATCATGTTTTACAACAACAATGCCATTCGGAAGGTACCGGTGATGTGCAGGAGAAGTTAGCTATAGAGGCATGGATTGCGGCCGTCACTGCACGTTTCATCGCTCTCAGGGTTGCCGTTGGTGGCTCCTTTGCGCCAAATTGCCTACCTTCCGACCCTGTCTCTCGACAAAAATTTCAAGGTGGCGCCACGGCTACATAATGGATACATTGTTCTTATATTATGGCGCACCTACTGACTATTTCTCCGTATACTCTGAAGATAAAACAGCAAGCCAGTTTAATATACAACAACCATTGTTCACAAGGTTTTAGGTCGTGTTGGCTTACGCGCGCACATGCCCCTTCCCCCCCTCCCGGAAGCTAGTGCGGATCAAGGCACCCAACGAGTGACCCAGTGTATGAAAATACGGAGGGACGCGCGCATGTAAGGAGATGCGTGGCTATATAGCACACTGCTGACGTCAGATGCTAATGTTGAAACACAACGCGTTAAAGTGATATCAGCCACAAAATGAGGCTGTACCTTTCATCTTCGATCAGATTTCGCTTTTTCAAGCTGGACTGGTATTATTGCAACTTTGTACAAATTTCGGTCTGCGGCTTCTAAATGAAGGAAACAGCTTCAACATTTAATGTTCCTGCTGAGTTTTTGGCCGAAAATTACTTTTGCGGGAAGTCTATCTACTGTGGACAGACTGTGTGTAGCTAGGCGCACTCATATTATAATAATTTATTAATTTATTTGCAACTGCCTGCGGCGTGGAGACGGAACTATAGGGGAAATATTGGGCTCGTTATACTTCGTTTTTGCTTATTCGAAATCATATTATTTACTGTTGCATGCTAGAACTCTATACATAATACTCTGTTTTTTCTATTTTGCTACAAATTTGGCGTTAAAATTAAATGGCATGGCTACTTTGCCTAATTTTGCTTGATTTTTGGCTGTTTTTTAAATCTACCCAACGGCAACCCTGATCGTTCTAACCATTTCGCTTCGCTGTTCAAGCTCGAGCGTGTTGACGGAATGCGGCGCTCCATAATATCCACAATAATTGCGCTAGACGCAATGCACAAGAAAAATTATGGCTTTGTTTTGATCTCGCTGAAGGATATTATACCTTAAACACAATCAAAGTGACTTACGAGCGGGAAAAAATATTAACGCACGAGGGGACGTGAAGTGCAACTCGCTCCTCGTGAGTTAGCAGCTGATCGTTCATCGTGGCTGTCACTCTCGGTTCTTTCACAGCCAACTACGTCGAGTAAAATATCCTCATCGTCAAGATGGTTTCTTTCAACATCACTGCTGAAAGCAATCTAAAGAATTTCCTCCGCCGTACTACGTGGGCCACTCCGCGTCACCACGTTGACTGGGCACGCACAAGATTTGTTGTCAAACCGGTCTACAAGCACATGACTTGCAGTGTACTGCCAACTATCAACAAACGTACAAAGACAAGCGGCGCAGCGCTTGCCAATTTGAGATTGCTCGCGAGCCCGCGAGACGTCTCACGTACAATGTTCTGGGATCCAGGCACTACAAAAGCACTGACGAATGCTATATGCAAGTAAAACCAGAAGGGTTTCAATGAAAAGCTCGGGCGTTAACATTTAACTAACCTACGTCGCTACAGAAAACCACATGAAGCTAATATGTGTACGCTTTTGGGCTGTCATTGAAAGCACGAAAACTTCGCGTCTCACAAGAATAAGATTTATCGTGTCACGGAGGACCCAGTTTCTTCACTGATGCTGGAAACATGAAAAGCCGTAGTGTATGTTTCTTGCTAACGCGTGAACACTGAGGCTAGCACAGCAGAACGAGGGAGCGACTGCGTAGTGCTGCCATTGTGTCGTCTATTAACCCTCCTCGAGAGGACGCTCCTGAACTTCGCTTTGTGGCATGACAGTATGGGCATTGCGAATACCGATTCCCACAGTGCGTGGGATATGCTGGACTTATTCCTCCATGGTGCAAGTATTAAGGAGAAAATATTTAATGTCTCATGCTCACGTCCGTCCGGTGTCCGTCCGTCCGGCGTCCGTCCGTCCGTCCGTCCGTCCTCACCCCCACTGCGCATGCGCCAACCCATTAAAAAGAATAAAAAACGTCGTCTCCACCTTTCTCTCCTCTAGGCATCCCCTCCCCGCGGAGGCCACACCCTCACTGCGCATGCGCGTCCCCTCCCTCTCTCCCCTCCTATGCTCCCCCCTTTCTCCCCCTCCTACACTCCCCCTCTCTCCTCTAGGCATCCCTGCCCACGGCGTCCACACCTCCACTGCGCATGCGCGTCTTCCCCTCTCCTACGCTCCCCCCTCTCTCGCCTCGCGATGCCGACGCAGGCAGCGTCTGCTAGCGAGTTTCTTGGTTGAAAAAACCGGCAGATCCCACGCACTGTGGGAATCGATGTAATGCGAAGCAGTCAGTCAGCAAGAAGCAAATGAGGCTGTACATAATATGCATGTCATTATTTACATGTCAGTACCTGTCATTTGTGTTCATCACACAGTCACGCCGCGCAATACAAATTTTGGTGTATACCAAGCTAGCGAACTGGACGTAAGCGCACCATGAACGTGGCATGTAAATAGCATTGTAGATGACATACATGCCAAGATTTTCATGTTACCACCTGCCACTTCGCTATAATTTTTTACCTCGAATCGCAGCGAGACGCGAGACCAATCTGCCTCCGTTTCGCATGCGTTCGTATTCTCGCGCTTTGCGCATCGTGCAGACGCCATCCGCGTTCCAGAGATTAAATTAACGGACACTTTGTCAATTCCAAAGTGCCTTCCTCGAACGCCTGTGCCCACTGAGACGGGGTCGGTCAGAATGGAACGTGATGCGCGCGTCTCCCTCTTTGCATGATTAGAGACGCCGGGCCCAGTGACGCTACGCAAGTAAAGCGCGAGCTCTGTAGAGTCCAACGCGACCGGTGTCCGTTTGCGCACCCCGGCGCCCACCTGGCACAGTGCCAAGGCCCGGCTGGAGGGACGGACGGACGACCGGACGGACGGACGTGAGCATGAGACATTAAGGGGTTCGCCTTAAATATTTGGTGTATATCAAGCTAGCGAAATGGCCACGAGAGTGTCATGAGCATGGCATGCAAGTCATGTTCACATCACATGTCATGATTTTTTTATTATCACTTGTCATTTATGCTCGTCATACAATCACTTCCCTGAATACCATATTTGGTGTATGTCAAGGTAGCGAAGCGGCCACGGGAGTACCATGAGCGTAGCATGCAAGTCATGTTGCACATTACATATCATGATTTTCATATTAACACTTTTCATTTATGCTCGTCATACAGTCACGTCACTCAATATGAAATTTGGTGTATATCAAGCTAGCGAAACGGCCACGACAGTGTCATGAGCGTGTCATGCAAGTCATGCTGCACATGACATGTCATGATTTCCATGTGATCACTTGTTATTTATGCTCGTCATACAGTCCCGTCACTCAATACCAAATTTGGTGTATATCAAGCTAGCGAAACGGCCCCGACAGTGTCACGAGCGTGGCATGCAAGTCATGTTGCCCATGACATGTCATGATTTCCATATTACCACTAGTCATTTATGCTCGTCATACAATCACGTCGCTCAATACCATATTTGGTGTATATCAAACAAGCGAAACGGCCGCGAGCGTGCCGTGAGCGTGGCATGAAAGTCATGTTCTACATGACATGCAGGTCATGATTTTCATATTACCACCTGTCAATTATGTTGGTCATGCAAAAATGTCTCTTCGCACCCATTTTTTCGATATATCAAGGTAAGAAAACGGCCTCAGGAGCACTATGGCCATGTCCTGTAAATCATATTTTTCATGACAAGTTAGTCATGATTTCCAGGATATGACCAGTCAGTCATGTTCGTCATACAATCACGTTATAGGCTTCCAGCGCTGGAGTTTTTGTTGACACGTAGCGCCGCCCTGGCGTGCCTATTGCAATACGGGTAGTAGGACGGCGATCAGTACCGCGGTCGACTGCGGGGATCGGCGTCCAAAAAAACGCTGGGACCGAAGGTACTGTTGCGAGTACAAGTGCCACACAGAAGAATGATACCACCCAAACATAATCTTTTAATCATTCCCGTCGAGGCCGTACGAAAAAGAGCGGCGGCAACGCTGGATCTGTAAAACACAAAACTTTTAAGGCTGCTTCACACCGGCGACTAGCACCGGTCGCTTCACACCGGCGACTAGCACCGGTCGCTTTGCGACCAGTCGCTTTGCGACTGGTCGCAAACAGTCGCAAACAGTCGCTTCTGTCGCAAAGCGACTGCTTTTGCTCAGTCGCTCGCTGAGCGACTTTTCAGTCGCGCGACTGCAGTCGCAGGACGGTTGGAACCAATCAATGAAGCCCAGAATTGACGTCAGCATTTGTTTGCAACCGGGCTCGTCGCTTTTTCTTTTCTGTTTTTATTGCGCTCCCTTGGCTCACTGATAACGATATCCGGACGTGACTTTCTGGGTTTGCGACTTCCGGTCGCTCGCATGCAGCCTCTGCCGGTGTGAACATCGGTCGCTTTCAGTCGCTTTTTTGGTCGCCAGTCGCAAATGACAAGTGCGGCGAGTTGGGCGGGTTGGTAAAGATGCATAACTAGGAACGTTCAGCGCTAGGAACGTTCAGCGTTCAGGAAAAAAACCTCTGTGCTATTTCGTCACAGGGAGAGAGTAACCCGCGAAATAACTGAGGCTTACGTTATCCAAAGACAAGGCTCTAAGTGCGTGAGCCAACCGTCAGTGCTCCTTCATGATAAAGAATTTTCATTCCTTAGCATGCCTTCGTAGTTCCGCATTCGACGGATTAAGGTTATTATTTTTTTTGCGCAGCCGGCATGGTTTCGTCATTTCGTGTTTTTTTTTCCCCGTATATTCGTCAGATGGGCGTGCGTGATGTGTTTTAATTTCGTTTGTATGTTTGATTTACTGGATTTTTTTTCTGTATGTTTTGTCATTGCTGGATAACACGTGCGGGATTCCCTGTTTAGTAGATGATTGTAGGCGTGTTCTTGATAAAACGTCATGTTCTTTGTAGAACTATATTTGTAAGAGAGTGAGGCATGAGATTGCTGCGATTAGAGTTAGTATATATTCATGTGTGTTCCCAAATAAACGTGGTTTGAAGTTAGCGCTTGTGTTGTCTGCATCTCTTTCTTGTGCCCCCGTATTATTGCGCTGAACGTTCCTAGTTATGAGTCGCAAATGGTCGCGCGACCGGTGCTAGTCGCCGGTGTGAATCCGCCTTTACTTAGCAAGCACGTAACAGCTTAGGTATGTAGAATCGCGTTGAGAATCGCGCATTTCATTTCAATAAATTGCCACGTACACAGTTCTAAACATGCAAGCAAGAAGAAAATACTGAAAAAATCGCGTGGGCAAAGCAATTCACTTTTCGCGCACACAGTATCTTATGAACACATGGCTCGGATACCTCTTATGCCTACCTCCAAAAAGTTCCTCACCTGGCTCCTTCACTGACGTGTCAGGTTTAGCTGACGGCCGATCCCAAGTTTGTAATCATTCTGTTGACGACGGCGAGTCGGCATCGTTTACCCAAAGTACGACCGCTGCAACGTGTGTGCATTTCCACTCAAGCCGGCCTTGCAAGTGCAGGTTGACGCGGACACCTCGCGCTTCGCTGTCATCTACAAGGAAAGTGAAATGAAGATTGATTAGGAAGATACTGTTCAAAACACCGCAAATAAAATCGCGAAACAAAGCGGCTTCTTACCTGCGCGTTAACACGCTACGAGAGCTGTAACTACCGGTTGTGTAAGACTGATCTGCTTTTAGTATTCATACACTGTTCGTAACACCACGAAGAAATGCGCGATACGAAAGAGACTCTCACCTGTGAGTTGACGAACTACAAAAACATTAACTACCGATTATGCACGAGTGTTCTGCTCTAAGCACTGTTCAAAACATCGAAAACAAAAGCGCGAAAAGAAACGGCATCTCAGCTGCGTGTTAACACGACACGAAAGCTGTAGCTGCCGTTAACATAAGTGATATAATCGCTCAAATGAGCTGCCACTTCGCCGAACGGATCCTCAGTTATGTTGAGATAATCATCATTTAAAGCGGCAACATAACGTGCAGACAGCCGAATGGGTCGAGCTTTTGCATGCGCAATTCCAACAAACACTTACCTGTACTTTCCCGTCGTACGATGCTTGTTCGACTTGCAAGTGGCATTTGGCTGAAGTTTGGGAATGTGAGTTGATAACACACACAGTTTCCTCGACAGAGTAAACATAGTTTACCGTGCAGAGCTTGCGTCATTTCGACAGCGCATTGTCGAGAAAGCACCCTTCCGCGAACACGACACTGCCGAAGCCGTACTGCAAGAAAACCGGTGGCATCACTGCTCGTTCGCTCTCCAGTCGCAGCTCCCGATCTGTTGCCTTCGACAATGCGCATAAACTCGATGTTCTGTGCTGTATTTATTTATTTATTTGATTTCGCAGAAAATCTCGCAGAAAAAAACACACACGGCACAAAAGCAGACGCAGCCGATAACATGTCGCGCAACGTTCCCTATGCGCTTAAACGTGGCCCAGAAGCCCTGTCCTACTAGGGCTTTTTCAGCCAACTCGTTTGGGGGGCGCCACGTGTGCGTTTTTGACGCGCCATCTGGGCAGGGCTGGTTTTCTATGCCATACCAATTTTGATATAAATCCCATTAACGATACGGCCAGGAGAGCACAAAGTCGTAGGCGGCTAGATAGATAGATAGATAGATAGATAGATAGATAGATAGATAGATAGATAGATAGATAGATAGATAGATAGATAGATAGATAGATACGCTCAAAGTCGCCGAAGTTCGCTAAGAAATGCTTCGCATTTAAAAACCGACTGCTCGCGCTGCACAACCGTTCACTGGCCGCCCCGTATATATGGCAATGGATCTTGACCTGCAAGGTGGTGCCGGTGGGAGATTTCTCCTGTGCGTTGTCGAACGATAAAAAATTCGCAGCGTGCGCGTTAACTAAAAGCGGACTGCGGGTCTCTGTGTCCAGTCCGAGTCTTCTGTCTCTCATTGCCCATTAGCAGCGATTGGGATGTTCCAGTAGGAAACACCGGTCCATCAATGCGTGCTTTGCGCCCCCCCAGGTTTCTCTCCTGTGCAACGCTGCGATGAGCGCCAGCGTCAACGCCGCCGCCAGTGTAAGCGTTAGCGCCCTCTGCTTCGCATCTACACATGGTTCCCTTTAGCGGGAGATGTGTAATCTTTAAGGCGAAAGCCTTTAATGTCTCATGCTCACGTCCGTCCGGTGTCCGCCCGACCTCCGTCCAGCGTCCGTCCGTCCGTCTGTCCGTCCGTCTGTCTGTCTGTTCGTTCGTCCGTCCCTCCGTCCGTCCGTCCGTCCTTCCGAGCTCTGGCATGGAGCCAGGTGGCCGCCGGGATGCGCAGACGGACGCCGGTCGCGTCGGACTCTATAGCGCTCGCGCTTTGCTTGCGTAGCGTCGCTGTGCCCAGAGTTTGCAATCATTCTGGCCGACGCCGCCTCAATGGACCCAGGCGTTCACGGAATACACTTTCCAATTTACAAAGGTCCGTCAATTTAAGAGCTGGAACGCGGATGGCGTTTGCACGATGCGCAAAGCACGAGAAAATACTAACGCATGCGAACGGAGGAAGATGAGTCTCGCGTCTCGCTGCGATTCGCGGTGAAAAATTAAACAAGAAAACACGCACCCATTCGGTTTGTGTCTTATCCCACTGAGAGTGTAAAAGAAAAAAGACATGGCATAATCAGTGGAATGGCCACACGCTTTCGCCGAACACACTTTAGAATGTACAAAGTGTACTTCAATTTTTCTACTCTGAGTACAAAGTGCTCTGCTTTGGAAGAGTCGGAAGTTGTGCAATGAAAGCCTCATACGAACGTTAGTAGTGATGCGCTTCTCGTGAACGAAATAACAATTTGGGAAGGAACTTGTGTACAATATGCACGCTACTACGGGAGAGTCATTGGCTGACTTTTAGATGCGAAACAGCATATGGCGGAGTTCAATCTGGTGTGCGGCGTGACCACCCTTACTGCGCATGCGCGAACTCTCCCCCCCCTCTCCTTTCCTACGCTCCCCCCCCTCTCTCTCCACTAGGCATCCCTTCCCGCGGCGTCCACACCTCCACTGCACATGCGCATCCCCTCCCCCCTCTCTCTCTTCTCTCTTACGCTCCCCCCCCTCTGTGCTCTTAGCATCCCTCCCGCGGCGTTTACACCCCCCATTGCGCATGCGCGTCCCCTCCCCCTCTCTCTCCTTTCCTACGCTCGCCCCTCTCTCCATTCGCAACGCCGACGCAGGCAGCGTCTGGTAGCGAGTTTCTTGATTGAAAAAACCGGCAGATCCCACAACTGTGGGAATCGATGTAATGCGAAGCAGCCAGCAAGGATAAAATTTTGCTGTACATAATATCGATGTCATCATTTACATGTTAGGACCTGTCATTTGTGTTCGATATACAGTCACGTCCCGCAATACAAATTTTGGTGTATATCAAGCTAGCGAACTGGACGCAAGCGCAGGATGAGCGTGGCATGTAAATGGCATTGTAGATGGCATGCATGCCAAGATTTTCATGTTACCACCTGCCACTTATGTTCGCTGTATCGTCACATCCCGCAATACCAATTGTGGTGTACATGAAGCTAGCGAACTGGACGAGAGCGCAGCGTGAGCGTGGCACGTAAATGGAATTGTAGATGTCATGATTTCCATATGACCACTTGGCATTTATGTTCGTCATACAGTCACGTCCCGCAATACCAAATTTGGTGTATATCAAGCTAGCGAAACGGCCGTCAGCGCTCCATGAGCGTGGCATGTAAATCATGTTGTACATGACATGCAGGTCATGATTTTCATATTACCAGCTGTCATTTATGTTGGTCATGCAGAAATGTCTCATCGTACCAATTTTTGGATATATGAAGTTAAGAAAACGGCCTCAGGAGCACTAAGGCCATCGTGTGTAAATCATACTTTTCGTGAAAAGGTAGTCATGATTTTCATGATATGACCAGTCATTCATCTTTGTCATACAGTCATGTTATGCCATACCAATTTTGGTATAAATCCCGTTAACCATAAGGCCAGGAGAGCACAAAGTCGTAGGCGGCTAGATAGCTAGATAGATACGCTCAAAGTCGCCGAAGTTCGCTAAGAAATGCCTCGCATTTAAAAAATTGGCCGCGTATCTGCGTGCTTCGCTGCAAATGTCGTCGAAAGACGATAGTCTTGTGCCGACTGCACTGCATGAGCGGCATGAGTACCACAATTTAATAGCTGGGCTAGCCGCTGGGCTCGTTTTTCGGACGTTTTCCGGGCACGCTTAGACGGACGCCGGCGTTTCTCCGCTGAAATTTGGTCGTCGGTCTTTTCTCTGCGTTCTCTGATCATGTCTTGTAGAGTGGGTCGTATTTCATCAAGCGGCCATATATGTTTTGCCTTGCCTCAGACAGCGCTCTTCTACGATGAATCAGCCGCATCTGGCTGGCATTGATAAAACAGAAGAGGACGCCATCTACAGCGCTACCGGGGAACATCGGCTTGTGTTGAACTATGCTGCTGCCAGGTGGCAGCACCACAGCGTCGTTAAATCACTGGGCGGAGACTTGTTTTGTACACAACGGCGCATTCTCAGCGCCGCGTAATAAACACTAGGATCTTTATAATTACGTATCTATCGATTTTGTTTTAAAGGAACACTGTGAATAGTACTAAGGTGTTGATGTTGTGCCTCAGGTATGCGTAATATTTGATTTTTAATTGCCCACGCTCACCCGTATGAACACATGCTTCTCGGTCAAGATTGGAGGTCGTAAGGCAGGGGGTTAAACTTTGGCCAGCTAGCTGAATCGTGCGACGTGCCGACAAACAGAGAAACAGACAGACAGACCAAAATTTATCTGTTTAGGTATCCCAAGAAAGACTATCGTCTTTAAAAAACCGACTGCTCGCGCTCCACAATCGTTCACTGGCCACCCCGTGTGTATAGGCACTGGATCTTGACCTGCAACGTAGTGCCGGTGGGAGATTTCTCCTGTGCCTTGTTGAACAATAAAAATTCGCAGCGTGCACGTTAACTAAAAGCGGACCTCGGGTCTTTGTGTCAAATCGGAGTCTTCTGTCTCTCATCGCCTATTAGCAGTGATTGGCATGAACGCCAACGCCGCGGCCAGTGTAAGCGTTAGCGCCCACTGCTTCGAATCTATACACATGGTTCTCTTTAGCGGGGGGATGGTGTAATTTCTTACAATACGCATGGAGCCACCGCCATTGTGTTGGACACTGTGCACGAAGCCAGCGCACAATTGGCAGTCGGTAAACAAAGCATATTTAGGGCGTGCGACATGGTCGGGTAAGCGGTCTTGTATTGTGACCTCTTTTGCGGAGGGTTATGAAGCTGCAGTTCTTGAAGAGCTCTGGAGGAGTGCACTATGGGTAACGCAATTGCCTTCTATTGAAGCATGACCAATACAATAAATTGTAAGGAAGATTTTGTCATTCGTGGTCAATATTCCATAAATCTAACCTTAACAAGCCGTCGCACAAAAGTTGGCGTTGTGAAACAGAACGTTTGCAGCATGATTTGCAGAGGCATTCCCCTGTGTGATGTGAAAAAGGCTTCTCGTTGTTTAACATATTATGCACTTATATATCATGAGCAAGCGCCGTCCCCCCTTTTAGCAAGTCGAAGGCGATGACAGTGGACGGGGGAAGGAGGGTGGAGCCTGGGGTCGGAGAGGGTAAATGAAGCCAACTGATACGAGGAGTGCTGTGGTAAGGAGCCGGTAAGGAGGAGGAGGCGAACGTTAAGCGAAAACTCTGCCTGGTGAAGTGGGCAGGAGAAGTGAAAGGAAAAACAGGAAAATAAGTAGATCAAGGAAAATAAAATTTCACAGTGACGCCGGATTTGAACCCAGGTACCCACGGTCTTAAGACAAGCGTCGCAACCACAGGAGTTTTTTAGGGGCGAAGCTCGATCGCGTCTTGCATGCAAGCCGAGAAGTGTCCCCACCTAAAGTCTTTATATATCTTACACCGTGTCAGGGTGTGGGTCGTTCCCTCCTCCGTACATAGTACATAGTATGTATCCACCTCTAGTTTATGAAGGACGCGTGGCTTTCACAACTCACAGCAGCGTTCTGTGGTGATGCATGCGGAGGCCAGGCGCGTCCAAGGTTTCTTTTCACAGATTCACTAGGCTGCGCTTGATTTTTTTTATATTTCCAAGATAATATTCTGCGTCGAAGACAGGAAAGATTTGGGCATATTTCGTGTTGCGGGAAAGTGAAGCCCGTCCTTCGCACATTTGAAAAAAAAGTGTTTGCGTGTATCTAGCGAATAGAGCGCTTTTGAATATTATATTTAGATCTATCGAGCCATGTAGAGTTGAATGGGCAAGTAAAAATCACTATTTTTGTATCGTTTTCGGCCAAGAATCTCGATAAAGCAACGCTTAATGCATACCATGGAATAATTTGATGTTGCGTCCGCCTCCAATTTCTTTAGCGAGGTAACCATTAGCTCCGTCGACGGAACTTGTCGGTAGGAACGTCGGGAAATAATGTAGCGACGTTCTTGTGGCTTGCATTGCATAGGCACGTGAACACGGAACAGTGACGCATTATTAACGCTGTTCGTACTTCCCGACATGTTGCTGCACTTGTCACCCCCAGCAAATAAATATTTCCTTGCTTTACTCCAGCGAATGATTTCCGCAAGCCTCTGCACCACCACAAAGCTCAGAAAGCTCCCATTATTTGATGGTGAAGTGCCATGCCATTCGCTTTCAATTTGGCCAAGAAAAAAACGAAAGCAGTGCCACGTGACTCGCAGATCACAAGATAGAAAGGATGTCCTGGCTCTTGGTGTGGCTGGATGTGACAGCCGGAACCGCTTGGCTGCGGCCTTCACCCATATTTCAATATACCCGCTACGATGGCACAGCATTGTCGGCAGCTGTCACATCCCCTCTGAACAATTTGTGACTTCGCACACCAACCAGTGACCAGCGCTACACCACTGCTGCCGAATCCCGCTGCCTTTGGCACCATAAGACTGTGGCCAACCAGTCGACGAATGGAGGCCGGATTTCGAGCCGCATCTACCGCCATTCCGGACCTCTTGCGTAGAATCCTGGTTCAAGTAGTTCGAGGAAGCGCTGACGCTGAACGACTGAATCCAGGAAATTATGTGTGAGGTGTTAGAGTACATTCTCCCACTTAGTTTCAAATGCAGCTCACTTTTCACCAGGCCCGCGCCCTTATGACAAACAGCGTGACGCCGTGCTGCACTTCTACAGCACAAATCATCGCCTTTGACTAAAGATCTACCAAACGGCAAGTGGCTTGTCACCATTTACCCTGGCACCTTGACACCATAGGCAGTCCAGATTGCTTTCCTTCCGAAAGCGCCCAGCTACCAAGGTAATGGGGTCTCCGTTCCCACTTCAATAGATCTGTTGTCCAAGAGAAATGCTACTCCAGAAAGCATCGCTCCCGCATCCGATATGCTGATTCAGTTAGCAGGGTCAGTTGAGCTTCTCTTCTTCGTGGATTCAGCGCCGTCTGCTTCCCGTGACGCTATCGGATTCGCAACAGACTCCTATTCTGCTTCACTTGCTGCCCTGTATGATTTGGCGACCGCACTCGAGCCGACTCCAATTGCAGAGTATGCACTGTATCCAACATCAGTGAGAGCTTGCGACACTTCTGACACCATGCACGCAGCACCTCACACGCTACTGTTTTTATTTGTCAGCATATTGGCACCTGCTGCTGCCACGCTGGACGACAGTGAAACCGATGGCGACCCGTCTTTCAATGTCTCTGGAGGCAGCCAAAGTTTGTCAGATCTACCTGCAAGGGTTTCATCCGCCCTTTTCGAGGAGCCAGGTATGAGAGCCTATTCCAAACCCTGTTACGAGCCAACAACCGGACGCCATATCGTGTCGTAGACAGCCATTTGCCATTGCCATTTCTGGGACCTCGTCATAACCTCAGGAGAGTCTGATACACGCACAGACACAACACACGATTCGTAGACTGTCCAGGAATTACTTTGCCCCATCGAGCGACACACTGTTCTCACCTCTTCTACAAGCTATAACGTGACATGCATCATATCAATCTTCGCTTTTCTGGCGTGGCTAATATCCATTATATTTATTACTGCTGAAAAGTACAAATTTTGGCTCATGCTTGGATGGAGGAGGAAGTTTTAGTTCCCATTTTTAGTAACACTTTGTTATCACGGACTCCTCCGTTAAGGGACGTCGAAGTAGCAGCTATGGCGCTTAACGCTATCCGCTAACTTGCCGCAGCGAACGTTTGCTGTACGGCAATGGTATACCGTCAACTCTCGCTATCACGGTAACGCTAATGTGATACTGTATGTTACCGTGGTTTTGCCCACTTAAAACTTGCCACGGGGTAGTGGAATTCGGTAGAGGACCTTAGTCTGGCAGAGTACAAAGCAGGGATGGTGTTTTTTATTTGTCGATCAGTGAAATACGTGCAAAGTGCATTCCTAGACACATTCTTCATCTCTGCTAGGTAGAAAAAAATGGCGAATGCGCCCTTTCCACTTCATTGTCACTTCATTCAAGATGGTGGCAGAGGTTTTGCATGTAAGGCACCACCGGTCATATAAGACACCAACACCTTGTCCTTTCCGTGTCAGTTGCCCTGCTCTGCGCAGAAGGCCTTGCTTCACCAGGGAGGCTTTACACAACAGAAGTGATGATTTCATTACATGGAGGAAGAAAGGAGAGGCCGTTACGTGATATTTTTAAGCCTCATGTGAGGGCTTCCCGAGTCGCCAAGTTGGTAACGCTTTAGATCACCTGCGCAGGCGCCGTTGATACCGCGAATAGAAAGGAAAGCCGAAGATCTCGTGTCAGGCCGAGCCGCCACCACTGTGGTGTTTCCCCGAAAAAATATAGCCTTCAGGCGCTGAGGGAAGCAACAGCACAGTGCTTGAGGAGAACAGTGATATTACGGCGCCGAGCCTTATCGTAGAAGCTGCCGCAGGATCCCAATATAACCGAGCCATACCGTTCTCAAGGAACTAAGCACGCAACTGTGAGCACCAGCGCTCACTCTCGAAATACGAATCTAACATCATTCGTGTCACGCACCGACTGCATATAAATGCCTATTCGCTGCTATACCGCTGAGAGAGTGGAGTGAAGGAGAGTGAGGGAGAGCGAAGAGAAGGAGATTGGAGCATCGGGTGGGAGAGGGTAAACGAAACCTAGTAAAACGAAGGCTGCTGTGGCAAGGAGCCGGGGAAGAGGAGGGGAGGCGTTGAAATGGAGAGATGAAAGGGGAAAGAGGATGATAGGAGGAGAATAAGATATAAATAAAAAGAAAACAAAAGTTATCGGTGAGGCCAGATTCAAACCCGGGTACACAGGCTCCGAAGGCGAGTGTCTAAATCATTCAGCTATCCAGAACCGGCACTTATCTGAACCAATGATTGCGTAGGTATGGACGAGCGAACGAGGGAGAGGGAGAAACAGCGTGGGAGAGGGAGAAAGGAAACAAGAGGAAAAATGTTCACAGACACACAAAGGAAGGGACAGTAAGAAAAAGACAGACAGAAAAAGCAGAAAAAGAGAAAGAGCCTCAACTTGGCTTTCCGACGGTTAACTGCCCCTTCCTATCCCCATGTTCAAGCATCTAGGTGTACTGGCTATTGTTGTGCTAGGCCTCGCTGGTATGCCAAGAACGGCCGGCCAGCTCCACTGTTCCTTCAGGCTTGGGAACAGCAGTGCGAAGCTGATATAACTTTCTGTTTTGCGGTTCAGACATCGAGAGCCCCTCATAAAGGTGCCAGTCCTGCATGCTTCGTTAGAAAAAAATGGTGAGTACTGTACGTGTGTCGCGCCGTTATTTTTAGCTTGAGGACAAGGGTTCGATTCCCGGCCGCGGCAATCGTGCACCTGGGGCAGCGTCTATCGCCGACATCATAGAGAAATAAGTGCACTTGGGTGAACCCTGGGGAGATGCGAGGCACCGGAGTTTCCTATAGGGCCACGTCACTGGCAGTGAGAGCAAAAAGTCTTCCCATCGCTACAGACAGCGTCACAGGCAGCGACCATCGCAGAAGGGAGCTTTTCCCGAGCAAACGCGGAGTCTCATTTGCCGCTTCCTTTTCCGTGCCGGGCAACAACACGAGACACCGTGTCGGGCAACAACAACAGACCTCGACATGCCGAGCTTGTAAGATTCTCCGCACGTAAACCCGCCTAGCACCCTAAATTGGCTTTTCAAACTGTGCCATCTGGTGCTGGCATGACGATTCCAGTACGGAGACACTTTGTACATTCCAAAGTGTGTTTGCCGAAAGCCTGTGGCCATTCGACTGACTATGCCATGTCTTTTTTTTCTCTTTTCTTTCTTATTTATCCTTCTTCTAGTTTTTTTTTGTTTTTTTACAGTCTCTCAGCAATGACGGGATTGATGAGAGAGTTTAAGGGGGAGAGGCCACAGCTATGGCCGCGCAACTGTTGCTATGCGCCGCTGTGCCATCACGTGATCACGGTCAACGGGGGCACGGGACAGGCAGTCGGCGTCGGAATGCTTTCGTGCGGACTTGTTAACGACGGTTATGTCGAATTATTGGAGTCGCAGACTCCACCATGCTGGTCCGGAAGATGTCCATTGTTGTAATAGTGCATTCCCTGTTCTCGAACCAGGGCCTGGCTGCGTCCTCCTGGTAGAAGTACACATGACGCAGCTTGTCCTCGGAGCTCCAGTTTGTAAATCACGAGACCATTTCGAACGTTTCGAGCCAGGTTTCGAGATCTTGACTTGGCGATCCATAGATGGTCGGTGGCCCCTCCGGTTACCGGAGCAGGATGACGGCATAGAGGCTGTCATCGTCGCTGCGGTCGAGGTCAGGATCTTGGTCGGCCGGGTCTTTTCAGGGCCGGGTCTTTCCAACAAGGTCTACCACCGTACTCTGGCGGTAGACCTTGTTGCCTGCGGCTGGCTCACTGCTCAGCGTTGGCGTCGATGTCCCCTTGACAGTGTGGGCTTGGCACACGGCTGGAGGGGGGCGTTCGGTACATGGAACGGGAAGCACCTCCACCGTATGTCACATGGTCGCGACGGTGCAGAATACCCAAGCAGAACTCAGGAATACATAACTCTTTATTCGGCCAGACTTGCGGCCGGGCAACAAAGTTAAACTTCAAGCGAGTAATGCACGATGTACGTACACTGATAGCGGCGAACAGTGCGTCAGCCGTCGATAAAAATGGTCACCGCTGGAACGCACCGTCTTATATACATCACGCATCGAACTTTCCAGCCTCGCCCCGCCATGGTGGTCCAGTGGTTATGGCGCTCGACTGCTGACCCGAAGGTCGCGGGTACGAATCCCGGCCGCGACGGCTGCATTTTCGATGGAGGCGAAAATGCTTGAGGCCCGTGTACTTAGGTTTAGGTGCACGTTAATGAACCCCAGATGGTATAAATTTCCGAAGCCCTCCACTACGGCGTCTCTCATAATCATATCGTGGTTTTGGGACGTTAAACCCCAGATATTATTATTATTAACGTTCCAGCCTTATCACTGGTCGTCGCGCAAGCTCAGGAATAACCTGTAGTGTTCGCGTTTTGCGCGCAATGTTAACAAAAGGATCTACTACAAGCTTGAAGCTTCTCAAACACTGAGGCATGGTTTGCTCTGAGCATTAGGGTAAGGTGCGGCAAAATGAGACAAAAATGTGAAAATAGTGAATATTTATTTTTATTTCACTCTTTACCCTTAAACGACAATGCAGAAACTTTCCTTTGGGTACAAGGTATTTGCTACATAAATATGACCATGTTGCCACTGTTAAAAAGTTTCTTTTAAAAAGAAATAAAAAATGCACCAGATGTCTCATTTTGCCCCAACCTGCGGGGCAAAACGAGACAGTGTGAAAAAAAATTTAGCCCTTCAGTTTTTGCAGTAGAAGCACTTGAAATTAAACTCTGTAGGCCCTCACGCAGCCTTCATGACCCCAGTCCTTGCACTCCACGCATTGAATCCACACAGAATCCGCTGCTGTTTTTGCTCCAGAACTTGCAGATCAAACAACACCAGTCTTTCTTTGTGCTATTGTTGTATTTTGTTGAAAGCTTGCACTTCATTGGATTATTCAACGATTGGACGCTAGATATAATCTGACGCATCTTCTTCGCCTCCTTTTGCCGTTTTGGTGCAGAACTGCACGGGCGTTTCGTGGCTTTTAGCTTCGTCAGCCGGGCTTCGTGACGCGATGGATTTAAAACTGTGCTAGATTCGAATTTTCTAGCACAAATTTGGTATTGAAGGAAAACTCGATGGCGAGACGTGTTTGTGAATGGCTTGACTTGGAGATTCTTCCAAATTTGCGTTTGCCTCCTTGGGAACGCGGAAAAATCTCGATGCAGCACGAATGGAGGGGGTGTCCTGAACAGTTGTCAGTGCTTTTCATGTCCTTTTCCTCCCAGGAAGCTTTATATGATATTCTCTTGTGCGTCCGAACCTTCCTAAACAATAAATTTAATATATAATGAGTGTAAGTAAATGGTTCACTTAATGAGACACTCTCTAAGGCAATTCAATGCCTTTTTGTCGCGTTTTGCCCCCCTCACATGCCCAAATTCAAAAATATTTCCGCTTTGGCCCCGCGCACCAAGTGAACTGAAATTTTGGTGGTATGTAGCTAGTAGTATATAGTAACAATATAAATACTTACGTTGTTGTACTGACGCCAGAGTAGCTTCATGCATGGATCCGAAAATTTGGCCGAGAAGAATTTCGCCCCTTTTTGACGGGTCACGAACAACTGACACCAGCCGCGTAATTTTTCCCACGCGAACGCTGTGAGCAATCATCAACTTTTACACATAAAAAAGGTGGACAACTACGAGCACCTCTCGCTGAAATATAGAAACAAAGAAAAGTGCTTTCTGTATTAGCTACAGAGGTCGGCAAAGCCAAAATGTCGCGTTTTGCCCCGTGTCTCATTTTGCCCCGCCTTACCCTACTGACAGTCTCTGTGGATATCAACTGAATACAGCAAAAGTGAAATAAGACACGCACGTGGCAATATATTTGTGCAGGATAGAGTTCTTCGCAGAGACCGGATAATTTTGGAGCATTCCCTCCAACCAGTCATTGGGAACGTTAAACGTTTAAGCAGATTTTCCTCGAAGCCGCGGACCAAAATTGATTACTTCATATATCATAAGAGACCAGCTTCATTTTGGTGCTGATATTTGTTTTGCGTGCGGTTGCTTTGGTGGGCATTAGCCAGTTGCTGAGGCCAAGACATGCGCGTGTATTAGCTTACGGAACAAAAAAGGTTGAAAAGAAAACAGTAGCTGATTATTAGACTTTCTTGATCTTTTACCTGCATATAATAAGAAAATTGGCTACTAAATGCGCAAAACACAAGTTTAATGCAGCCAAAGAGTAGCCATGGCACCAACCTCAAATTTTCGTAGCCAGACGAGGTCCTAAAGTATCCAATTTGGCGCAAAGTAGCCACCAACGGCAACCCTAGTGATTATTCTGTTCCTCAAAATAAAGAAGCGTGATATGGGATATCTGCCACGTATATAATTGCTAAACCTGGTGTATCTCTACTTGGCAGTCTTGAATAAGTTCCATTTTTAATTGGCGCAATATACAAACTTGAGCTCATTATTTTTCACACTTATGATGTGTCTAACAAAGAAAACCAACCCTTTAATTTACACTTCTTTCTTTCATTACTGAAACAAAGTAAATGCAAACGTATTTTCTGCATATTGGTCCAAGTTGCGAAGTTGTGTGAGTTGGCGTGCATTCACGTCTTCTAGGAACAGCGCAGAAAATATTCGAAAACAAGCAATTGAGGGAATACACACAGCTCTGCATACCTGACTCAAGGCTTATTAACATAAAAAAACATGAAATGGATAAGCAGAGATCCTCCATTTCGAAGGGGTTGACCTTCAGAAAAAGATACAGCTGATCCCTCTGTCATAGGAATCGGTATAACACGGAAGTGAAACGTGTATTCACACAGGTAGTTGAGCGTTTATTGTGCATTGTTTTGCCACAAGGACGAAGGAATGAATGCTAGAGGAACAAATTGTAATGTCACGTGAAGAAATTCAAGCAGCTCGAAACCAGCAGCGCGCACCTCGAGCAGGAAGGACGCACGAAAGGAGCATACACAGGACGAGCGCGGACTAACAACTGTCAGAGGTCGACACTTAAAGCGCGCTGGTCTAACACAACGAAGGACGCACGAAACGAATGCACAAGTAGCCTATACACAGGACGAGCGCGAACTAACTGCCGCAGTTGTTAATTCTTTGTGTGTGAGCAACAGGCTTCTGTCGCAAACGCGGCCGCTGCAGCGAGCAATGTGACCTTCGCGCTCTGTGTACCTTCAGCGCAAACTTGGGGGAAGCACAAGACGTAAAAAGCGCCCCCATCAAGAGATAAGCGCGCGCGCAAACGACCATGTCCAGAAGAGGCGCGCGCGCCTCGCATATGCGCGGTGGCACGACCTCTGAAGCGCTAGTGATGAAACCGCCGTTCTCTGAGGACCGGCAACGGTATATAGTGTATATAAATAGCTCGATAGTAAGCAGAAGAACTTACGTTCTGGTGGCCGAGTAGTTTCGCGTCGCGGGCTGCGGAGCGACAGGTCGCAGGTTCGACGCCCGGTGAGTGATCTTTTTATTCTCCTCTTTTTTCTTTTCAATGTATTACTTTATATTTTAAAACTTCATATTCGTGACGCAAATACGTCAGTGGAGACGTGGTGGAACCCGGCATTTAGCGTCTCAGAACTCTGCATGTGAGGCGTTACCATTCCACCATGGGAAGATATTACCGTGGCAGACAATCCGCCACTTCCAACATATATGAACCAAGCCTTGGACAAACAGAGAAGGGCTATGCAGCTATTTATTCAGCGGCATATTTAGTACCTCGAAAGTATACCTGATGAAGAAGACATCATCTACACGGATGCCGTATGCACGCTAAAAGGGTCCAACACGGGGGCATTTTTGAACCCGAGAACAGGGAAGCATCCTCATTCTCTATTACGCAGTCTTGCTTGGTGCTCAAAGCAGCCGAAGGGCTCTCAATTTCGGAAGTTCTAGCCCACTACACTCAAACAAGATCGTCGCCCAAAGCTATTCAGATATTAAAGGAGTACTGACACGTTTTTTTCGAAGGCGAGCTTGCTCTGTCATGCAAATCTCCTGTATGCATAGATGGCCCTGAGCGAGTATCAAGCTCAGCAAATGCTGATAAGATATTTTATTTTGATATTAAAGTCAATTTTCTCGCGGCATCCGTACTGACATCAACACTAACCTGACGTCAGGCTACAGCACTAATCCTCTGGTGACTTCACGCAGCAGTCTGGCTAGTTGTGATGACGTCAAGCACCAAAACACAAAAAATGGCAGCTTGCGCGTCGCCTTCTCGATCATCTGCTCGCGCCGTGCGGTCGTGCGGTCACTGTCATCCAGTGTACTTGTGAAGCGAGTAAGCGGAGTCTGGAATAGAGTGCGTGCACGCGAATACAAAATATACGCTTATCAGAGGGCAAGGGAATCGTCTGACTTCGAATTTGTCGTCATGGCACCGATATTTTGCCCTGTGAAGTCTCGTGCCAGTGAAACGGGGGAGAATAGGTGCAAGTTCCACCGATTCCCGTCCGATCCGGCGCTGAGACACGCGTGGGTCGACTTCGTGCGCCGCGGCCGAGGCGGAGACTGGACGCCAACCAAGCGGAGTTTACTCTGTTCGCTCCACTTCACTCCGGACGCGTACACGCGCAGCATGCAGTTGCTGACCGGCTTCGGATTGTCGACGAAAAATCTGCGCCGAAGAATCTACAGAATCGACGAAGAATCCCAACGTTGTGCCCCACTGCCGCAACCGCGCATCACGTTGCCTTTCAAGGATATAGAAAAAGAATCTGCAGCGGCAGCAACTTAAAGCGTGCAGGCGATCCCGAGTTGCGTGCTCCAGTGGAGGTTACTCGTGTTATCGAAATCTTCACACTTGTTATCGGAATCAGTGTTGCTTTCGTGCATAGCTACGCCGTGCACTTCAGTTGTTGAGTTTAGACATGGTGAACATGCAATTCTGATAATGTACGAGTTCATCATTGTGCAGCTAAGCATATGTCAGGCTAATGCCGTCTTTCAGGTTCCTCTTCACATCTTACCTAGTCCATGAAGTTAAGACGACTACCTTTCAGAAATTTGGAGAATGTGTTTACTACCATGTGTGCAAACTTAGTAGCTTTTTCTGTTTTGTTATTGTCACGTTACCAACCGTGGCCTTTGCCTCATTACTTTCACACGT
Source organism: Rhipicephalus appendiculatus (assembly GCA_030522465.1). Classification (NCBI taxonomy): domain Eukaryota; kingdom Metazoa; phylum Arthropoda; class Arachnida; order Ixodida; family Ixodidae; genus Rhipicephalus; species Rhipicephalus appendiculatus. The sequence continues at coordinate 42,497 of JALIZH010022824.1, forward strand.
GTTATCGAAATCAGTGTTGTTTTCATGCATAGCTACACCGTGTACTTCAGTTGTTTGGTTGAGACATGGTGAGCATGCAATTCAGGTAATGTACGAGTTCATCATTGTGTAGCTAAGCATATGTCAGGCTAATGCCGTCTTTCAGGTTCCTGTTTACTTCTTACCTAGTCCATGAGGTCAAGACTCAGAAATTTGGAGAACGTATTTACTGCCATGTGTGCAGACTTAGCAGCTATTTCTGTTATGCTATTGTCACGTTACTAACTGTGGCCTTTGCCCATAGGTCGGCAAACTCACTCATGAGTCGACTCACTCGGACTCACTCAAACTCAGACCGTGCCATGAGTCTGAGTCTGGGTGACCCCCGCCAACTGTTCCAGGGAAGTTTTTGATAAATATATCTTACGTTGTCATATATTTCAAGAAAAATCACCTTACTTGTTTGCGAGCACTCATAACTCGTATTCGAAGGTTCTATATCAAAAGGCACCAAGAAAAGCACCGATTACGTGAGATATTGGCGTTAAAGAGCATTGACACCATGGTCAAAAAAGCGAATTCTAGGCTATTGGACTGATGAGTCAACTCACTCGGGCTCACTCAGACTCAGATCGAGGC
>JALIZH010022827.1:0-29405 GCA_030522465.1 Rhipicephalus appendiculatus
GGTCAGTACAAGTTTAATACTTTTATTTGTTACATACGTGAATACTTTTTTTGCGGATTCAACCTCGGCATCTTTCCAGTACAACCAGCAAGAAAATAAATATTCCTTAAAGGAATATCTACTTTGTTCTCTTGTGTTCCGTAATAAAATAAAAAGTGACCAGGAGGAATTCAAGTTTTCATGGAATAAATATTTCTCATTTAAACACCACTCTTAACTTGCATCCGCACCATTTTATTGAAAAACTGGACAATATTATCTACATTAATTTTTCCTATTCCTTGCATGCCCCCAAAAATCGCAGTGCATTGAATATTGCTATATGAATATATACTTTCAATACCTTTTTGTACCAAAACTACAAGTATTATCTAAAAGGACAGTTTGAACAGAGCAAATCATACATAGCAATGTATGCATGGAAGGCAAGCCCGCTTCCCAAGTGTTAAAAATGGCATAAAAATGTTTAATCTTTATATAACAAAATTTGAAAAGCCGTTGAAAAGCATACTTCGACCACACCGTCAAAAATTCGAAATACTGATGCGAGTTTTTTCAACCTACAAATGTGTACGTTATTCTTAGTGTTATACATGCACACATTAAGCCACTTTGACGCAACTGTAAATTGCGCATCCCTTCAAGGTGTTCATGAGATCTGGAAAAGGGCAAAGAAACGATGACTAGTTGAACATGAATAAATTATCTTTGGCTATTTAAAAGCACTTGACAAATTGTTCAGGGCAATTTTTGCGTGCTAAAGACGGGTGGTTGTCAGTTTCCCTCTCTTAAAGGAGCCCTGCAATATTACTAAAGGCGAAGCACTTCTTAATGAAGTACGCACACTTTGAGCGTATCTATCTATCTATCTATCTATCTATCTATCTATCTATCTATCTATCTATCTATCTATCTATCTATCGATTGATCGATCGAGCCGCCTACGACTTGGTCCACTCCGGACCATATGGTTAATGGGATTTGTACGGCCTAACATGACTGTATGACGAACATAGAAGACCGGTCATATCATAAAATCATTAGTTACTTGTCATGAGCAGCATGGTTTGCATGCCATGGCCGTGGTGCTCTAGCGGCCGTTTCCTTAACTTGATATTTACCAAAAGTGGTATGACGAGACATTTCTGTGACAAACATAAACGACAGGTAATAATGCGAAAATAGTGACATGCATGTCATGTATAGCACGACAGAATACGTCAGGCTCATGGTGCGTTCGTGACTGCTTCGCTAGCTTGATATGCACCAAATTTGGTTGTGCGTGACGTAACTGTATAACGATGATGTTTATTTATTTATTCATGTCATACCCACAGCGCCTAATGACAATACTGTGAGGGGGGCGGACAGGAAAGAAAAATTCAAAGCGTATAGTGTAGTAGCAAGGTCAAGCAGCATTAAGCGAACATAAATAAATACATATACAAGAACATCATTATTGTAACAATAAGGTACATCATAGCGATTCATTAAAGCATACTTGTGCGAACTATAATAAACAATACTAAGCCACAACTACAAAAACGTACATATACTTCATTTAACGATGATGTGTATTATAGTATTCAAAGCATAATCATATGAACAATAATTAATAATACAAAAATACAAGTACACAAGCATACAGCAGTGATAACTAGCAGTAGCAGGACTGAACAGCAACAGTTATACAGGAAGAATTATTTGACGTGTGCAAAGTATATGTCAATAGACGATATAATTGCGACAGACTGGTCTATACGATTCCAGTCACGTATTGTTCTAGGAAACAAAGACATGCTAAAGTAGTGTGCTTTGCAGGGAAATTCCAAAACCTTATTCTCGTGGTCCACTCTTTGGGAATAGTAGTTTGGTGCTCTTATGTAAAGATGCCTGCCAATGACAACTTTTGAATGAAAGGTGTTATGAAAAAAACGTCAAGCGAAGTTTGCGTCTGGTGGTAGCATGACAATAATGATATGCATTTCATGTAAAGCATGTTTTACATGCCACGCTCATGGTACGCTCACGCCCGGTTCACTAGCTTGATATACACAAAACTTGGTGACATGACTGTCCCCCCGTTTTTTTATTAAAACCTTAACAACGAATACACATATCTTTCACTTGCACAGACCACAAATATTTGTTATTGAATTGGCACTCTTTGAATTGCATAAAGAAGGCTACTCTAATAGTGTTGACAATCTTATTTTACGCTTTCTTTGCTTTCTGTAGTTTTTCTCTCTAGGCGTTTATCTTTAATATTTAAAAGCAATGTGGTAGGCAATTACGGAAACACAGTGGTAACAATACGACTACATAACGCAAGTGATACATGACAACTCACGGGCTGCCGTCACTGACGTCCGGGCACGAATGGAAGAGAAAAAACAGAAATTAAGATAAATGAGGCATTGGTGACACTCTCGAAGAAGCACAAAGCACATCAACACGCTTCGTTCGAATACTGAATTTGCTTACGTATGCCTTCATTCCTTTTCTATAAAAACAAGCAAAGCTACCCCCCTCCCTCAAGATGCTTCTTGATAAAACTCTTGTGCGCTCCAAATTAGAATGTTAGAAAGTACTAAGTTGGTAGTTTATGTTAAACAAACATAACAGTGGTACTAAACATAAATGAGAACGCTAGAGCGCAGCCTTCGAACAGCTTCGTGCTGTATGCCTACAAAACGTACGGCTGGATTGATGCTTAAACGATATTCCCTTGCTCCAGTGGTAGTAAGTTTTCTCGCTTCGGGAGCTACGACTTTCGCGTTAGTTTATAGTGGCTATACGGTCCCCTGTAATCGCAGTTTATTACCGGAGCCAAGGGAAGACGGCTCCTGTTATCATTCATAATGACAGGTACATCAGTGATTGCTTTTAAGAATGATCAGTGTAAAACCATGCCAGCGTCTACTCACCTTGCGTGGCTCCTCCTGTGCGAAAGCGAAACCGAAAAAAAAATATTAGGTGCTGTCCACGTGTAGAATTTGTCAATTGCGTTAGTGCCATCTTCCCAACAATAAGCTACAAAAAAAACGATTAGATTTTGACTTGTATACTTGTGGCTAATCCTATTTTAGCGCTGACACAATTATAAAGCCAACCACGTAGCGGAAAATATTTGATGCTTTCATCGTGAATTGATTTTGCTGCTGTGGGAGATATAACAGATATCGCTCAACACCTCAAAACTGGCATTGCGCGTCATTATTACAGTGCGTTAAATTTATTAGAAGAAGATACAGGTACGACCGAAGATCGTCATGCACATAATGTCATGCATGATATTGCCACACCCACTCCTTTCGTTTTGTTTACCTGTTATCGTCCCAATGCAATGTAACTGCTGCTTTGCGCAAAGCGCGCCCGAATAATTGGGAACTGTCTAGATAAGTATAGAACCTTAGGATCAGATTACGTGCTCGACGCGAACATTACAGTTCTGGAACATACACGGCCGCTAGCGATAACGCTGGAATCTTCCAGGATACATGTATAAAAGCCGACCTGCTTGACCGCTTGTCAGATTATGGACAGCCGACGCTCTGTTCGCCGCTATCATCGTACAGTGTATATTGCTGTAGTTTAAGTTTCCATTTCCCGGCCACAAGTTCGGCCAAATAAAGAGTTCCTCTCTGGACACACCGACTGCTGTCTTCGTCTACGCCATGGCCACGTGACAATATCCTGAACAGTAATAGCTTAGATTCTTCGGCAAATAATACAAGGCTCGTTATTCTTCTAAGAAAATTTTTCTTTCAGGTTTTAACAAAGCAGGACCACTCGGAAAATTCATGTTTCAAACGAGTTTAAGGAATGCTCTTCAAAAAAAATAAAATCAATTTTGTAAACAAAGCAGTACCTAATAACCTTGAGTAGTTGACAGCTGCGTTTTTAAACTACTTACCGTGAGTAATAGCGGTTCCAGCTTAAAATGCCGAGAAAAAGAGAAGATATGCACGTAGGATTATTTTTTTAGTTTGTCATTCTTAGAAAATCCTCACACATTTTACACTGGGCTAAGCGTATATTTCTTCTAAAAGAATATATTTACGTTACTTTGATGCCTGATCAGTTTTTATTGATACTGATTTGTCAAATCAACCAGATCAGTAGCGCAGCTTTTCAGCTTTGAGAAAAGCGTCAGAAAAATACCAAGTTATCAGACGTTTGTCCTAACAAAGTACATTTAACAGTGTCCTAGAATGAATCGTATCATGTCAAGGATGAAAGCAGACCATGAATGCGTTATCATATCATAATGTCACTTGTCGAGTCGCTTCCACAGAAAGCTAACCCATATGTTATTTATATATAAGTGTTGGGACGCAACTTCACTAGGAGTCTTGATCAATATGTCATCTCAGGTAAATACTCACAACTGCTGGCTAAATCACGTTTCTATGAGTAAACAAAGCAGGTGGGAAATAAAAATGGCTAAAAGAGGGTGCCGGCACGCTGAAATGCCGTCATGCCTGTGTTGAACAAGCCAGAAACACTCCCGCACAAAGCACACTTCTTTCACGCTTTCGAATCACACTTTACTAACTGCGTATGGTCTCCGAGATTTGGCACGCCCGCAGGTTTTCCTTCCGCCGTCGCGATCACATGGCGAAAGCGTAATTACGGAGATGAGCGAAGCTGACTTCTAGTCCGCGCCACGGCGCTCGCATCTGAGAGATATTCACGCGCTGGGGAGCCCTTCGGCTGCTCTAGTACTGTTGTTGTGGCTTCGAAGACGCGAGTAAAGAACTATTTTGCGATATATGTGATTTTTCCCTAATGATAGCACGAAGGCGTAAGAAGGCCCATGTGCATGTTCAGGTCTACTCTTATGTGTGTTTATTAACACGAAAGTGTTTTATGCCGGGGTCCACCACGGCTCCTCTGACGTATTTCCGTCACGGATATGACGTTGTGAAATATAAACTAACAAATTGCAAAAAAAGACTAGAAGAAAAACTTCTGTCGCCGGCCGTCGAATGTACGACCTCTCGCTCGCAGCGCGTGGCGCGAGACCACTCTGCCACAACTGAGTACGTGCTTCAGTTTGCTAACGGCGAGCTACTGATACACACCATACACTCTAAGGCAAAATTACCCGAAAGAGGAGTAATGGAGCCCAATAGGCGAGCGCGATGAACGGATAGACCGCTGAGGAGTAACCACAGAGGGATGCGTGCCGTGTGCAAACCAGTTAGTCTCCAAAGGCACCAAAGGGATGAACCGCGCGGGAGATACGTCACTTGTGCGAACCGTTGTCAAGGGAACTAACCGTCCTCCTCGCTCTTGGTCAGTCTTCTCACTTGTTTTCATGGAGTCGCGTTGGCGGTTGTGTCGCGCTCGGAGAGTTCGATGATTTAGGAACTAGGCCGCGGTGCCTTGGATAAACACGTATGCCGCGTATGCGTGGATGAGCGTGCGGTGCTGCTTTTACGTTTCGCCGCAACCATGAAGTTTGGAGCTGGTCTCGACGCGCCGAGACGCCGCACTGTATTTCTCCGGCCACGGTGCGCTGGCGTATACCAACGGCACTGCGTCGACACCAGCTGGGATGGCGGCCGAGAAGACATAGGTCTATCGAATCCATGAATTCAATCCAACTCTCGGCAGAAGTTGGCGCTGGATTATTTCACAAGTGATCATACTTTATGTTTCCGTACCTGTCGTTTGCGCGAAGCGCATCGCGCTAGTTGGCAACGGGCTCGATCGTGTTGTATATATCGCGCGCACGAAAGGCACCGCGAAGGTCGGCTTTGGCGTCCACTCACCTGTGCTTTGTGACTGCCTGAAAATTGGCCGCCATTGCCGTCGGCCGCCTGGACGCTCTCGCCGCGGTGATGAGCTGCGGGCTCGCGATATTGGGCAGAGGCCTCGCCGCTGCGGTGCGACTCGTCCAAAACGCATTGCGGTTGCCGTCAACGAGCTCGGTTGTATGTCGCGCGCTTGAAGTGCACCGGCAACTGGCGGGTGCCTTAGCTAGCCGACTTTAGCTGTGCTTCGGAACTCTGTGGACAGTTTTCGCCATTACCGTTGGCTTCCCCGTCAATCGGTCGCAAGCCGCTCAGCGCCGTTCGTGGCGGCGGCCCCCGCGTTCGCTCGTTGTATTCTGCCACTCGATCCAGGAACTTAGTGAAAATTTGTCGACATTACCGTCGGCTTCCGCGGCGCTTGCTCGAAAGCAGCTCAGTACCGTTCGTGGCGGCGGTTCCACGTTCGCTCGCTCCTCTGTTCGAGGTTCGCTGGCGGCAGAAGCTACGCGTTCGGCCCCGCGTTAGCTTGCTCGAGCTGTATACGACGCCGCTCGCAGAGGACTCGCCGACTCGTTGGCGGCTCGGCGGTGGCGGCGCAATATTGCTGCGGCTGCAGCACTTGAGCTGTTGCGCTATGTGACTCGAAATTCGTTTACGGTTATGTATGGCATCGCGGTGGAAATATTTCTATGCCATATTTTAGACGTGCGTATTTATTTCACATTGCACGTATTTGACATGTGCGTGTATCTTCCTCACTGTCACATGTGACTTAACTGTTTGCAATCTTTTTGTGCAGACGTTGTCCACTACGTGCAGAAGGCTGCTTGCGCTTGTGCGTGCAATACCAGTCATCTGTCTCTTCCGTTGGAGCAGCTTGATCAAGACGACTGTACGAGATATGACAACGCGGCTGGACCTGAATTTGACATCTGGCAGCAAATTCACTGAAAGAATGCAGAAACTTCATATGTATATAGAAAAATAAAACATTTCATTGTCTCCCTTTTGTCTTTCGTGGTTGCATTGACTGCGAAAGCAGTGAAACAAGCACGACTAAATATTTTTTCGCGTGTTCTTTTCTGTGCCATTTGTTGCTCACTGCAGAGAAAAACACGCGAGAAAAGTATTAAGCCTTGCAGAGACTAACTGTGCAAAATCATTCGTGGGGATTAATGCATCATTTGAACTGATGATAAAATGTTCATCCCAGTAGAGCATTTGAGTGGACCAACCGTTCGTCCGGTGAGGTGCAACTGTGGGGACTAACGGTTGCCCGCGGAGCTGTAAATGTGAGGACTAAATGTTAGTCCCTTGAGGTGCAACTGTGGGGACTAACGGTTGCCCGCAAGGGTGTAAATGTGAGGACTAAATGCTAGTCCCTTAAGGGGACTAACTGTTAGACCCGTGCCGTTAGTCCTTAAAAAGACTAATGGTTGTGGCAGCCCCATTAGTCCCCAAGAGGACGAACGGCACACCCTTTTAACACCCTTTTGCCTTAGAGTGTATAGCTTTGGCGGTCTTCAGAGGTCGCCGACTTCAGCGCGTTTTCGTCATCACTAGCGAGATGGCGCGAAGGTGGCGCGGACGGCGCGCTCTAAAGTACGTCGCTTCTCTTCCTGTCCCAACTGAAGTCAACGATCCAACACCATTACCGCAACGCCTTCACGCTAAAATCACAGCACTACCCTTCCCCAGGAACATGCACCCAGTGCATAATCAGACTCAAAGAAGGGCACACGCTCAAGCCTTACTAAAAGCGGCACCCTACACGCGACAGACCTGGCTTTCGTAGACGCCGCTAAATACGTGGACAAACGCTACTTCGCAGCTGCGGCGGTCGCCCACAACGGGACAGCCCTCAATGCTCTTACCACACAAACATAGAAAGCCTGCGAGGCCGAGCAAGTGGCCATTGCCCTTGCTTTAGCCCTCCCTGAGCGCGACATAATATCCGCGGTACATTATGCCAGGCGGTTTTCAGCATTGTAGCATCCGCTCAAATAAACCTAGACAAGCACATCCACTGGTTCGCGGGGCATGAAGGCGTCAATGTTCAACCTTTGTATGCTCATTTCGTGCGTCTTTTGAAGGCCCCTGTCGGGGCTCCTGAGGTGGCTGATCCAGTCGTGTTCAGTGTTCGGATACAGACGGCTGGGATGCTGAGGGGTCGCACAGCCGTCTGTATCCAAACAACAGAGGGCACGGCAGCTGGCTAACGGACAGCATGCCTAAATCACCGCTGCTTTTTGTGCAGATTCTGCCGTGGTTTTGCGCCGTTGTTTCGACAGCAACCAACACGATCCACCCAGGATTCTTCGAAGTGCCTCAGCGTGGCAATGATACTGCGGACCGTCTACTTGACAACGCCTACCCGGCTGGAGTGACGTCATCTCTGGACAGTCTACAAAAGGCGCCGCCCGGCTTCGATATCTTCAGAGGGCACGGCAGCTGGCTAACGGACAGCATGCCTAAATCACCGCTGCTTTTTGTGCAGGTTACTTCAACAAGTAATCTCACTTGTTATGGTAGCGATGATAGATTTTTGTCGATCCTGCCGTGCCCTCAGAAGTTTTTTGCAATTTTGACTGACTGCTGGTCTATGTTCATTTTGTTGCTTGTGTCCGGTGACATAGAAGAAAACCCAGGGCTGAACTCTGGTCCAAAGGTTACAGAAATGCTGCAGGCCATTATTGATAGGCAAGAAGAAAGTGATCAGAAGATAGATAACATAAGAGAAGATATTGCCGCTGTCAGTGCTAAAACTGATAAGTTACAAAGTATTCTGGCGGTCTTTGAAGACATGAGTAACAGAATTGAGAAATTGGAATCACTTGTCGAACATCAGGCATCTATGTTAATTGAGTTTGAAAATAGAAGTAGGCGTAACAACCTTTTAGTGTTCGGAATCGCCGAAAGTGGAGAGGAAACAGAAACCAAACTCAGAGAACAGGTCCTTGACGATATTTTTGACAGGACTTTAGGGGTTTGCGTCAGGACAGTCGAGAGGATTCACCGTATTGGTAAAGCGAAACCGAATAAGCCAAGACCTATTATTATGAAGTTCTTTGATTCCAGGGAAAAGGATAGTGTTCTCAGGAATTGTTTTAAACTGAAGGGCACTAATATTCGGGTCAGCCAAGACTATGCTAAAGAAACAGTGGAAATAAGAAAAAAGCTATGGGAAAGTACAGCATTGGATCGGTCAAAAGGCACAAAAGTCCAGCTCACGTACGATAAACTTAAAGTAAAAGGCAAAATATACACCTGGGACCTCACCCAAAATAAGCGCATACCGTGAGGGGTTGAAGGAAATAGATCAGGTAAAGGAAAGCAGAAAAACGCTCATGCGACGAACCGCCAGCCTGACTCAGATGATTCGAGTTCGCGAGCAACGCCCACCTCATCTCTGACGTCATAGTTATGTTTTCTAGTTCTAAATACACGCAGCATTGTTAACAAGACCACTGATCTGGAATATTTGCTGCTATCGCCAAGTCCTCATATGGTCTTGATAACAGAAACTTGGATGCACTATGGTATACACACTGACGTAATAATTCCCCCCAGGATTTAAAATGTTCAGGAAGGACCGTGATTCACGAGGTGGCGGAGTGTGCATTATATAAAAAAAATTGTGTTTATGCGGCCTTAATAGACTGTGACATCCCCGAAACAGTCTGGTGTAAGATTACTTTTGGAAATGTGGCTTATCCAGTCGGTGCAATATATCGGCCACCCTCGACTTCCTGTGACTTTCTCGATCGATTGAGCATATTCTTGTGCACCAATGTACATAGGAACACACGACTAATTATGGCTGGAGACTTCAACCTTCCACACATAAACTGGCAGGACCTGGCTTACAATGGCGTTGAAACTTCTAGCGCCGATAAATTATTAGATATAATGTTTTCTTTCAATCTAAATCAAATCGTTCTTGATGATACAAGAATAACTTTCACGTCACAGTCATTGTTAGACCTAGTGTTCCTATCCAGCAGTATAGAAGATTATTCCTGCTGCTCGATTGAGGATGGTATTTCCGACCATAAAATGATTGTAGTGAATTTGACTGCTAGCACTATGCTCTGCAAAAAAAATCCCTGTTACAACAACGATAAAAGACTACAAAAGCGCTAATGACACTTCTGTAATAGATTTTTTGGAATTCTCATTTGGTCTTTTCGAGCACCAGGCCAACGAAAAAACAGTAGATGACTTATGGAGTGAATTTAAGGCTATAGTAAACCACTGTGTGGACCGTTTTGTGTCATCACGTGTGAAAAAATCTAAACGCCGACCTTGGATTAACCGCAGTATTATTCACCTGGAAAGATAAAGCGGCTCCACAAACAGAAGAAGGGTTCTGACGAAATATCCAGACTTCGCTCACAACGGAGGCGTACTCTGACGCTATCCAAAAAGCAGTTCTTTAACAAAACGCTGACCGAATTCTTGAAAAATTCACCGCAAAAATTCTGGACGTATCTAGATAATCGAAAAGACAAAATTGAAGAAATCGTAAACGGCGCAGAAACGTTAACACATACGGCTGACATTGCTGTGAATATTACGTTTTCCAGTCTGTGTTTACCACCAATACGAACGCTAACGCGGGTGAGCACTTAGAGTATTTTATACGCTACCCAATGGAAAAATACACAATCAAACGAGAAGGAGTGTTCGAACTGCTGCTGAACCTAGATGGGAAAAAATCCAGTGGGCCTGACAGTATCTGTCCGGAATTCCTGAAGCGGTATGCTGAATGGATGTCCTATTACTTAACAGTAATATTTGAGAAATCGTTAAATAGACATTCATTACCCATGGACTGGCGTAGGGCAGATGTAATACCGGTATACAAAGGTGGTGATCGCAGACTAGTAAACAATTACCGCTCCATTTCACTGACATGTATTAGTTGTAAACTTTCAGAGCACATCATAGCAAAACACATTTTACAATTTCTCGAACAGAACAGCTTATTGTACTCATCCCAGCATGGCTTCCGAGCTGGACTATCCACCATTACACAAGTAATCGAAATTGTTCACGATTTTGCTGCGGCCTTGGACGATAAGCAACAGATTGACGTCATTTGCATCGACTTTGCAAAGGCGTTTGATAAAGTGCCTCATGATAAGCTAATTTTTAAACTTAGAGAAATTGGTATTGACGAAAGATTAGTAACTTGGATAAAAGAATACTTAAGTGGTCGAACTCAGGCGGTACGTTTAAATGGCAGTTCGTCGAGTCCTCTCAAAGTGTTTTCAGGTGTTCCCCAGGGTTCGGTATTGGGCCCTCTGTTATTTCTTGTATATATAAATGATATCTTTACAGTATTTGAACATCCAGTGAGAGTGAAACCCTTTGCAGATGACTGCCTAATTTATTCTACCGTAACGAGCGCACATGATCAAGTCAGAATTAATCATTGTTTGGAAAAATTCGGCGAATGGTGCAACTTATGGGGCATGAAAATAAACTACAATAAATCAACATACACACATATGACTAGAAAAACAAACGTTATGCCTTTTCATTACTGTATTGACGGTAATTTATTAGTACATGCTAACCAATTTAAGTATTTAGGGGTCACTCACGCAAAATCTCGCATGGCACACGCACATAGAAAATGTGTGCTCGAAAGCGAACCAGAGACTAGGTTTTTTAAGGCAAAAATTACATCAAGCTACAAGAGATATAAAACTGGCGGCTTACAAAACACTCATTAGACCATTACTAGAATATGCGTCGGTTGTGTGGAGCCCTCACCAAGAATGCCTGAGAAAAAAAATAGAAAAAGTTCAACGCCGTGCCGTTTGCTTCATATGCACAAATTACCGCTGCTTAAATTCCGTTTCACAGATGTTAGAATCCTGTGAACTGGAACCACTAGAAGCGCGAAGGCAAAAGGACCGTCTGAAAGTCTTTTTTTTAGAATACTGCGTGGACAACTAAAAATTAACAAAGATGGATACTTGAAACTGCCAGGGAAACGAAGCAGTCGTGTCAATCACAATTATGTTTTACTGCCATACTTTGCTCACAGTGGTGTGTTTCGTTATTCTTTTTTCCCAGCTGTGATTGAGCTTTGGAACGTGTTACCGAGCACTGTGGTAAATGCAAGCGATGTTTGCCAATTTGAAAAATCTTTAGACATGTATTTAAATGATTTCGCTGCCACTTGATGTACCTGTTCGTTTGGTTTGTTTGTATTTATTTTTACCCTCCCTCTAAGAACCCTCAATATAGGGTTGACAGTATGTTTAAATAAAATAATAAATAAATAAATAAACTCCACATAAAAAATCACCTTCACTAAAACAACTAACACTTATTCCACTACTTGAATATGAAATAGAAGCGAGGCTGGTTAAATATGTAAAGTTGTCTTTGAACATAGCCATCAGTTGCCCCGTGGCAGAACACTGGCCACTGTCATGGTCCAGGCGCTGCAGTTCTATCGCGTGCCGTAGACCTGCAGCGCCGGTACAGGGCTGATGCCTACACACGGGCGAGGGTGCCCCTAGCAGTTGCTCCTGCACCTACATCAAACCTTTGCAAAAGCTTCATGACCAGCAAAAGTATTGAAGGAATCTGCCGCTCTACTCCTATCAATGTTTACCTGATGCTTTTATGGTTATAAAAATTACACCATTTCCCGCTAAAGGGAACCATGTGTAGATGTGAAGCAGCGGGCGCTAACGCTTACACTGGCGGGGGCGTTGACGCTGGCGCTCATCGCAGCGTTGCGCAGGAGAGAAAACTGGGGAGGCGCAAAGCACGCAGTGATGGAGCGGTGTTTCCTAATGGAACATACCAATCGCTGCTAATGGGCAATGAGAGACGGAAGACTCTGATTGGACACACAGACCCGCAGTCCGCTTTTAGTTAACGCGCACGCTACGAATTTTTTATTCTTCAACAACACACAGGAGAAATCTCCCACCGGCACCACCTTGCAGGTCAAGATCCATTGCCATATATACGGGGTGGCCAGTGAACGGTTGTGCAGCGCGAGCAGTCGGTTTTTTCAACCAAGAAACTCGCTAGCAGACGCTGCCTGCGTCGGCATCGCGAGGCGAGAGAGGGGGGGAGCGTAAGAGAGGAGAGAGAGGGGGGGACGCGCATGCGCAGTGGGAGTATGGACGCCGCGGGCAGGGATGCCTAGAGGAGAGAGAGGGGGGGGACGCGCATGCGCAGTGGGAGTGTGGACGCAGCGGGCAGGGATGCCCAGAGGAGAGAGGGGGAGCGTAGGAGGAGAGAGAGGAGGGGAGGCGCATGCGCAGTGAGGGTGTGGTTGCCGCGGGGAGGAATGAGGAGAAAGAGGGGGAGAGGAGGTTTTTTTTGAAAGGGTTCGCGCATGCGCAGTAAGTGGGGCCACGCGGCACACCACCACTAAAGTCCCTAGATTTTTTAAAACCTAGGGACTTTAACCACCACCACCACCACCACCACCACCGGATTAAGCTTCGCCATAAGATGCTTCACATCGAAGATATAACTTAAAACTTCCCGATTATATAATTTTCCAGATTGTTGAGATTTCACTATCACTAACCATGCCCTGATCAAATTATTTCTCAATGCAGCGCCTTGACATAGACCTCTTTTCCTTACGCCCCTTCTGTCTTTCACGAACATTTTGTTCATAAGACGACGCCTAAACAACTGAGCTACTGCCACCCATTTAAATCGATTGTTTCAACTAAGCCTAAACTCCACCGCAACCTGTTTTTTGTGCGCTTTTTGCAGTTTAGTTTCCTTACATCGTCCATGACGAGACTATGGGAGCGTCATCAAACAAATCGCTAAATGAAGTACATTTCCCAAAACGCTGTGCTCACAACAAGAGCTACCTTAAGCAATACGACATTTACAATTTACTGATGCCACATCGCTGATGTTTCAATGATGACGTATTTGCAAAGTGAATGCAGTGCTAAATGTGCGATTCCTGATTTATATGCTCTCACTGCCTCGATCTTTGATTTTTGTGCCATGCAAAATAGAAAATCAGCCCACAATGCTTCGTAATTGAGATTGAATATCATTATTATTCTGTATTATGTCTATATGAACAAGAGCCAAGTATGCAGAAATGGCATCATAGACATAGTGGCGTGCATGGTATCATGACTGGTAAAGCATTGGATTGTTTCTGAGATATTAGTGGGCAGCGCTCCTTATTCCTGTGAAGAAGTGTTTTTCTTTTAGGATTTAAGAAAGCGAAACCCATCGAATAAACCACGATTCGAACGTGTGGGAGGAGTCTTCTTCAAGAAAATAAAATGTATTTTTTAAACAAAGCAGAAACCAAGAGACGCTGAAATACTTTACAGCTTTCAGCTACTTACCCGGAGTTATAGCTGTGCCCGCTGTCAATGCAAAGGAAACAGATAAGACGTGCATAGAGAATCAGTCTGTAGCCTACCGTTCTTTAAAAATCGTTATATATTTTATATTTTATTAAGTATACAGTTCTGAAAGAAATAAAACAGTTAAATTTCCACGGTGCTTGCTCAGTTTTAATTGCTGCTGATATATGTCAGGGGAAACGGATCAATTACCCTGTTTTTCAGCTTGGTGCGAACAAACTGCAGAAAAATATCGCGTTAGCACTATTGTAACAAAGTCTATTTAACAGTGTAATAAATAGGAATGCATATTATGAGGAACCGCTTTATTCAGCCGGGCTCGAGCTAGATCAGCCCGATGATGATATGTACAGATGACGAAGATGTACAAGTGATGATGATATGTAAAGAGAATGAAGAGCCATTCACTTGTCGCGCTCACACTAATTCCCTCGCGCGGTGGAAGCGGCCGCCTGGCCGCCTGAGAGTATTACGACATGCGTCGCGCATAAGGCTTTAAACGAGATACATGCACTATCTCTGTCCCACGGCAACGGTGATCAGATGGAGTGCTAATAGGAGAAACACGGTAATTAACAGGGGATGTCTGTTCGACGACCGTGTACGGCCCAATAAAGCGACTGATGAATTTGTCGCATAAGCCGGGGGCGCTCAGTGGAGTCCATAAAAGAACTTCGTCTCCAGGGGAAAAAGTCACAACACGGCGAGATGAGTCGTAGCGAGACTTTCGAGTGTCCTGGGAGAGGCCGGTGTTGACGCGGGCCAGGTGACGGCAGTGCGCGAGGCGAGATAGAAACTGTTCAGGGAAAGGAGCTGCTGAGGGTTCAGGAGCCGAAAGGAACGAGACGTCCAGAGTGAAACTCGGTGAGCGGCCATGGACAAGGTAAAATGGAGAAAAGCCGGTAGTGCGTTGTGTAGCCGTATTGTAAGCGAATGTCACGAAGGGCAGGATTGCATCCCAGTTCGTGTGGTCGGGGTGGATGTACATTGCGATCATGTCCGAGAGGGTCCGATGAAAGCGTTCTGTCAATCCGTTGGTCTGCGGATGGTAACTAGATGTTGTCTTGTGAATAGTGTTGCAGGACTGCAGAACTTGGTCAACAATAGCAGAGAGAAACACTTTGCCGCGATCGCTGAGGAGAACGCGAGGGGCTCCATGGCGTAAAAAGATGTTGCGCAGAAAGAAATCGGCGACTTCAGTGGCAGTCCCAGATTTCAGAGAAGCCGTTTCTGCGTAGCGGGTAAGGTGGTCTACGGCCGTGACAATCCAATGGTTCCCATTCGATGTTAGAGGAAGAGGGCCATACAAGTCTATTCCGACGACTTCAAAAGGCGAGACGGGACAAGGAATAGGTTGCATTAGGCCAGCAGGAGCAGTCGTGGGCCGCTTTCGCCGTTGGCAGTGGACACACGAGGCGACGTACTTGGCAACGGCTGAAGAGAGGCCAGGCCAGGAGCAGCGACTTCGTATTTTGTCGTAAGTTTTGTGATAGCCTAGATGACCGGCGGTTGGATCATCGTGAAAAGCTTGCAGAACTTCACGTTGCAGAGAACGTGGTACGACGGGTACCCACTTGTTTCCATCTACGTGGTAAACATAGCGATGTAATGCACCACCATGAAGCTTAAATTGGCTCAGTTGTCGACGGAGTCGAGGGCGTTAGGAGGAGGAGAAGAGCCGTTCAGGCGTTCAACAATAGTGCGGCAGTATGGGTCGGCACGTTGGTGTGAAACGAGGATGGATGGGGTGCTGGATGATAGCCAACTTAGCGCTGCGATTGGAAAGGCGGTGTCGTTTTGGAGTGGCGACGGTGAGTTATCTTCGCTGGGCAGAGGGCAGCGTGACAGAGCATCAGCGTCTTGGTGCTTCTTCCCAGGCCTATAGGCGACATCAAAGTCGTACTCCTGCAAGCGAAGCACCCAGCGGCCAAGGCGACCCGATAAGTTTTTCAGCGACGAAAGCCAGCACAGTGCGTTATGGTCGGTAACGACTGTAAAGTGGCGGCCGTGGAGATATGGGCGAAATTTTTGCACTGCCCAAACAACAGCAAGACACTCTTGCTCCGTGATGGTGTAGTTCGTCTCTGCAGCGGTAAGAACACGACTAGCGTAAGCAACGACGCGTTCCCGCGAGATGTCACGCTGCAAGAGTACCGCACCTAGACCATGACTGCTAGCGTCAGTGTGAAGGATGGTGGGTGCGTCGGGGTCGAAGTGGCACAGTACCGGATCGGATGTAAGGGCTTGCTTCAACGCCGTGAATGCACTTTCGCAGTCTTCGGACCAAACGAAGGGCGCGTTATTGGCGAGGAGTTGATGGAGCGGAGACGCAAGTTCTGCTAAGCCGCGTATGAAACGCCGGAAGTAAGAAGCTAACCCAAGAAAGCTGCGCAGGTCTTTTTTGACGTTGTGGACGGGGAAAGTCGAGGACGGCGGCAAGCTTCTCAGGGTCCGGCCTAATCCCTTCTTTGCTGACTAAGTGGCCGAGAACCTTGATTGTCTTGCTTGCGAAGGTACATTTTTTTGTATTAAGCTGTAGGCCGGCCTTTGCAAGGCATGCGAGGACTTCGTCAGGACGTCGCAGATGTTGGGAGAACGTGGATGAAAACACTACTATGTCGTCGAGATAGCAGAGACATGTTTTCCATTTCAGACCGCGCAATACGCTGTCTATCATGCGTTCGAAAGTAGCGGGCGCATTACAAAGTCCAAAAGGCATCACATTAAACTCGTACAGCCCATCTGGCGTTGAAAAAGCTGTTTTCTCTTTGTCGGACTCAGTCATTGGTATTTGCCAGTAACCTGATCTGAGGTCAAGGCTAGAAAAAAAATTGGCCGCGTATCTGCGTGCTTCGCTGCAAATGTCGTCGAAAGACGATAGTCTTGTGCCGACTGCACTGCATGAGCGGCATGAGTACCACAATTTAATAGCTGGGCTAGCCGCTGGGCTCGTTTTTCGGACGTTTTCCGGGCGCGCTTAGACGGACGCCGGCGTTTCTCCGCTGAAATTTGGTCGTCGGTCTCTTCTCTGCGTTCTCTGATCATGTCTTGTAGAGTGGGTCGTATTTCATCAAGCGGCCATATATGTTTTGCCTTGCCTGAGACAGCGCTCTTCTACGATGAATCAGCCGCATCTGGCTGGCATTGATAAAACAGAAGAGGACGCCATCTACAGCGCTACCGGGGAACATCGGCTTGTGTTGATGTTCCCCGGTAGCGCTGTAGATGGCGCTACCGTGTAGACCACAGCCAGCCACAGCGTCGAAGTTAAATCACTGGGCGGAGACTTGTTTTGTACACAGCAGCGCCGCGTAATAAACACTACGATCTTTATAATTACGTATCTATAGATTTTGTTTTAAAGGAACACTGTGAATAGTACTAAGGTATTGATGTTGTGCCTCAGGTATGCGTAATATTTGATTTTTAATTGCCCACGCTCACCCGTATGAACACTTGCTTCTTGGTCAAGATTGGAGGTCGTAAGGCAGGTGGTTAAAGTTTGGCCAGCTAGCTGAATCGTGTGACGTGCCGACAAACAGACAAACAGACAGACAGACAGACAGACAGACCAAAATTTTTCCGTTTAGGTATCCCAAGAAAGACTATCGTCTTTAATACTCGGCGCCATGTAACGAATCCAGTGCGTCGTCGATCCGTGGCAGAGGATAAACATCTTTGCGCGTTATTTTGTTCAGTGCGCGGTAATCGACGCAGAAACGAACTGTTCCATCTTTCTTTTGGACTAGAACAACTGGCGATGACCAGGGACTCGAGGAAGGACGTATGATGTTGCGTCGTAGCATGTCTGAGACGTTTCCCTCGATGATCTTTCGTTCTGCCAGAGACACGCGATATGGGCGCCGGTGTATAATACGAGAGCCGTCAGTCTGAATGCTGTGAGTAGCGGCGGTAGTCATGCTGAGGACGGGCGAATTCACGTCGAACAAAGTATGGTGTCGGTTCAATAGGGCGAGCAAATCCTGACTCTGGGCAGGTGTTAGGTCAGGGCCGATGGTTGCCGACAAAGGTGTGGAAGAGGCATTGAGTGGCGGTGAGGTTGACTCTGGGAGTTTGTTACTCGGAAGGGCAACAATCGCAACGGGCTGAGTGTCGACCGCGCAAGTGACTGTTGAGCCACAGGGTAGCAGTAAAGATTCGGGCGTTTGATTTATGTCGGTAAGGAAAGCAGACCCGTCAGAGAAGCGAATAAGGCCAGGAACAATCACAATGCCTCTACATAAGGTATGGCCGTAAGGTAGAATAAGTACGTCGCCATCCACAATGTCATTGGAGTTAACGCTTAAAATCTCTTCGATGGATGGCCGAAGAACATAATCTGACGTGGTGACAAGGCGAATTCGCCCTTCGTGTTCAGGTGACGAATAGTCGGTGGCATTCAGATGTATGAGGCGCTGATGACACGATATGGAAGCGGACGCAGAAGATAAGAAATCCCACCCCAGAATGAGTTCGTGGGTGCACTCACGAAATACCGCAAAGACGATGTGATGACGAATGCCATCTATGCAGACACGAACCGTACACTGTGCCAGTGGAGAAATGATAGCGTTGGTCGCTGCACGGAGGGGTGGGCCGCAGTAAGGCGTGGTCACTTTTCGGAGGCGGGAACAAAAATCAGCACGAATAATCGAAACGGCAGCGCCAGTGTCCACGAGAGCCTCCACCCGTACACCTTCTGCAAACACTACTATCAAGTTCGATGGTCGCTCTGGAGGAATTGTTGGCTGTCCGGTGGATGCAGTTTCCCCTCCTAAAACTGCATCGGGGAGTTTTCCGAGTGGGCGTTCGTGGTATGGGAGGCGGATCGCAGAGGCGACACAGAACGGCGACGTGGAGAAAGTGACCTGCGGCGAGACTCATGGGAATTCACAGGCGTGCCAGTAGGGTAGGGAGGAGAGGGCGAACGGTGATAGGAAGAGTGGTAGGGCATCCGTTGGTAGGTCGTGTTCGGACGGATGCCTGGGCGTTCCTCGGGAGCGTAGCCGCGTTGCTCGTCCTGTTGGCGCCTTCGACAAAACCGGGAGATGTGACCGCGATAGCCACAGTAGTAACATATAGGCCGAGAAGGGCGCTGAGGGGGGGGGTAGTAAGGCTGTGCACGCATTGGCGGTGACAACGAAGCCACGGATGCATGGTCTCCTGGTGTAGGTACAGGGACGGTGGTTGCAGCAGAGAGCGCTGCAACTTCGGCGTACGTTGGCGTCTGGCGCACGCAGGGACCGTTGGAACACGTCAGCCGCGATGCGGAAGCGATCTCCTGCCTAATGATGTCTCGCAAGCCGGTTTGTCCAGAAGGGAGAGTCGTTTCCGGAGCGCAGGAAGAGCATCGCCCGTGAAGCTCCTCACGAACGATGTCGCGAATCAGCGAGCGCAAGTCGAGGGCCGTAGGCAGACGGATGTCGGCGGCATCGTAGTACAGCCGAAGAGACTGGAGCTCCTCAAGTCGCTGGCAAATGGTGATGACGTCCTGAGTGGTGGCAGGATGTTGCGTGGCGAGGGCGTTAAAGGCGACGGTGTTTATGCCTTTAATAATGTGGCGTATCTGGTCGTTCGGCGACATGGCGGAGTTTACACGCTTGCACAACGCAAGGACGTCCTCAATGTACGAGGTGTATGATTCACCCGGTAGCTGTATGCGTTCAGCGAGCTTCTTCTTGGCTGCCTCAGCGCGAACTGTTGGGGCACCGAAAATTTGACGCAGCTGCTGCGCGAAAGTGTCCCAGTTGGGAAGATCTGGTTGGTGGTTCCAGAACCAAGTTTTAGCGACACCAGACAGGTAGAAGGGGACGTTCCGCAACTTCTGCGGGTTGTCCCACCTGTTCAAGTCGCTGACAAGGTCGTAGTTTTGTATCCAGTCTTCTACATCTTCCCCGCGTAGCCCAGAGAACACAGGTGGATCACGCAGACGGTTGTTGGTGGGCTGAGCGGGCGGCGAAGGCTGCAGTGTGCCGGCGGCGTCGGACGAGCCAGGATTTTCTTGAGTGGTCATGGCAGGGGGTGTTACGCGACGACCTGAGCGGAGCTCCAGCGAGAACGGGCGAGAGGACTTGGGGCTCGAGCTAGATCAGCCCGATGATGATATGTACAGATGACGAAGATGTACAAGTGATGATGATATGTAAAGAGAATGAAGAGCCATTCACTTGTCGCGCTCACAATATATAGAATGCATTAAAATATCCGACAATTGAGTCACTTCCCCACAAAGCTAAGTCATTAACATTATTTTCATATAAAGGCTTAGAAACAACTTCCGTTGTAGTTTTGATCAGTGTGGGACATGCAGTAAACAGCCAGAGCAGCTGGCTAAAATATCTACATATGTGCATAGCAAGCAGGCGACAAGTACTATGACTGGCGCTACTACGTGCAGGTGCGGTGAAACGCTATCATTCCAGCGTTGGACGAGCAAGAAACGCGCCTGCAAGAAGCACGACGCTCTCGAGCGTTTCGAGGCACGCACTCCAAACTATGTACATCCTAAGAAATTGGGCGCACCTGGAGGTTTTCTTCCAACCCTCCCAATGACAAGGAGAGAGCGTAGTTTGCATGCACATGAGGCTTACTTCTCGTCTGCAACCACGACGTTCGCTGCAGAGAGCTATGCAAGGGTTGGGGAGGCTGTCGACCGCTCTGGTTATGCCAGTCCGGCTTTAACGAGGCAAGGAAAGTTTCTTGAGGAAAAATTGGTATGGCGCAAAAAGGATGAAGACGGAGCAAAGACACGAACTGAAAGACACGGGCACCAAATGTTTTGTGTTGCATGTAATTATTTGGTGATATGGGAAACACAGCTCAATATGAATGCTCAGGCCTATTGAAAAAAAATGTTGTAAAAGCCATCGAAATACGTATTCAAGGCTTTTCTCACACGCTTTACTAAAATATTGAAATTTAAAAAGTCCATTTGAATACAAAACAACGCAAGCTACTTGATACTATGTCATCGTTGTTCCCGCGCCAGCGTCGTCACATTGATCCATTAACAATCTGACATACGTAGGGTATATTCATTCATTTGGCGACATTTTTGTACTGACTCTGCCAACCGTAGTAGAGGCGAGACGTCAGTGTTTTGTTATTTTAATTGTTGAGTAATGCCACCAACAGAAAACGTTAAAAATCATTCCTGTTTATTCTCATATGCGTTCTCTAAACATGCACCCCACCCCCCCACCTATCTTCCTCTTGTCCGTGTCCTTTTGAGCGCTCATCTTGCGCACCAACCGTCCTGTCCTCTTGTTCCGTCATTTGTTTGTACCATTCGCCCAGCGCAGCTACGTTACAATACGTTACAAAGTATCACCAACCAACAAGCATGCACATCCACGCCCTCATTGAATTGCGTGACAGAATAATGTCTGTCCGTATATCCTCAACTGCTGAATTCCCATTATACTACAAAATTTTCGTGCTTCAAACTGTGGCGGCGCTGGCGGCCGGTAGTGGCTGAAGAACAAATGAGGATGAATGTCGATCTGGTTTCGTTCTCAGGCTCGGCGCGCTCGCGCTTACTAGGTACACTCAGCAGTGTCGCCGTGGCTTATGATAAGTAAAAGTGTTTGTTATGGTCGGCCTTATGTTGTGTCCGTGAGCTGTGGGTGACCGCCATCTTTCAGCCAACATTTGCTGCCCAACGGAATATTAGCTTCTACAGATGGGTGCATCCGAAATTATGCGGCGCTGCCAAGATTTCTCGAGACTACGAAGCACCTCGACTCGGTGACAACCACTTACAGCGAAGCTAGGGGAATTCCGATCAATGGGGAGCGACCGACGGGGAACGGCGCATGCGGGCGCAAGCAGATGAGAAACCCAAGGTCGAGACCTTAGCGCAGGCGGCAGCAAACTAAGCTGCTGTGGCGAAAGGAAGTGAGAGTACGGTAACATAGCCAGCTGCCATGGCTTCCGAGCGCCCACACCACACAAGATGCGGAAGCGGGCACAGATGGTGGAGCAAGCTAAGGTTAAATAAGCCCACAGGCGCACGTCGTGGTGGTCGAGGACACGCCCCAGCACGCTGAGTGGAACGAAGACATGGGATCTATAGCAGCCAGTGATGCAGATGTTGTTCATGACATGGAGGAGGCGGATAGTTCCGGTGTTGGGGGCCAGAAATGGAAGAGAGTGCTGAAGAGGGTGGATAGCAGAAACGCAGAAGACAGTGTGTGATGTCCCAATGGAGAAGACGGAGCTCGGCGTGAGCGCGCTGGTGCGAGCGCAGCTGATTGCTCTAGCGTGGGCAATGGGGTGGCGTACACGGAACACGACGACAAGCAGGACGTGAAAGACGACGAAATAACTGACAGCGAGAATCCGACATCAGATTAGTTGGAAGTTGGCGGGCAGGAAGAGAACGTTGTGTGGGAATAGGCTGCCAACGATGCTCAAACCAACCCTCATAGGCATGGAAGGTGCAAAGCTGCAAACTAAAGACGTCAATAAGATCGAATCCAAGATCGGCATAGGAGAAAGTTCAGCAACTGCTAACAGCATGCCGAACAAAGTCAACAATGGAGGGGTATGACGGGGATGAGACTAGGATAGAGACCACTGGCAATTCGACGCATGCGGCCAAGAAGACCACAGTCGCTCGGAAGCGAGGCAAGGAGCCCGCGTGGCAGGACGGTTGACAGCTTTCCATTTCATCTTAGCATTTCCCCGTCAATATCCGGCGTGAAGCAAGACGCAGTATGATCCGCCGATAGAAACGCGCCAAAACTGCTCAAATTAAGGTACACATTAAAGAGCCCCGAGTGACCGAGCCCTACTTTGGTGTCTTGCGCTACAGCGTGCCTCATGACTGCATCCCCACATGGCAACACCGTAAGCGTCGACTTTAAGCAGCATGCGCATGTTACAAATAAGATCGAGTGCACGCTGAAGAGGAACGCCAACTCCGTAGGACCGAACACGGAACTCTGCTTCGGTAGTGCCATCGTCCCACAATGTTGACGATGTCACCAGGCCTGTAGCGGCCAGTCGGACTCTTCGGCGTCGCATAGCCCACAATGCTTCGCTCTCACCTACGAGGCTTCCCATGCTACATTTCCAACCTCCCTCCATCTCGTCTGAGAAGCACGAGGCAGGGAAGGGGGTAGAGGCGACTGCTCTACGCGTAGCATAGCCGGTGCTGATGGCTGTGGATTGTCTGCTAACGCATATTTAAATCTTCAAGCAACCCCTGAAAACTGAGTGTCCCTTAGGGTTACAAGAAACATGCGCGCTTGTTGCGGCTGCCGGGCTAGTGGACCTTTTGACTAGTGGACCTTCCTTCATCAACGCAGCTGCATCGCCTTGACGGAGAGTCGTTGACAAAAAAAAATTATTCATGAAGAAACGTGATTGTGCATTTTGTTTATTCGAGCAAGAGACAGGTATGGCCAAGCACCACCATGCTGTATTGGTGTGCATGATATCGTAAATAGAAATGCGTTGGATACTTTCTTACATAATTTAGGACAATACTCATTATTCTTGTAGAAAAGTTTTTTTTCTTCTAGAATTTAACAAAGCACAACCTATCGCAAAATGCATGCATCAAGCAGGTCTAACAAATCATGTTCAAGAAAATAAAGCGGCCAGTTTCATGAAAAAAGCGTAAATCAAGACAGGAATTTGAAGTAGTTTACAGCGGCTTACCCTGGCTCATAGCTGTTCCTGCAACCAATGAAAAAGAAAGAGATAAGAAACGCATGAATACTTTGAAGCATCTCGCTGTGAGATAATTTTGATGTAATTTCTACGCTATAAAGCATACAGTTCTCAACCAACTGCAAAATATAATGTTTCTAATGCTTGCTCACTTTATATTGCTGCTGATATTTTTCAAATGAACTAAACCTAAGTACCCTGCTCTCCACATTGAGAAAAGACGTGTCAGAAAAAATGTCAAATTAGCAGACGTCTCTTGTGATAGACTACGCTTAACAGTGTCATTTAAAGACTCTTTTACAGTCAAATATGGAAACATATACAATTTGACGCAGCTTCGACAATTGACGGGGCTCTGGGGTAGAATACTTGATTGCCACGCAGAATGCTTGGGTTCGATTCCTGCTGGGGCTCCGATATTAGGTGCGAAACATCCAAGAGCCGAGCTCGATCCGGTGGTGGTGTGCGTCCTGACCACCATTACTGCGCTTGCGCCTACTATCTCTCCCACTCTCCTCCTTTAGGCAGGTGTTCGGTCACCTTCTCTCCTCCTCTCCGGCTCTGCGGCCGCGCACTCTCCTCCTTTACGCAGGCGTTCGGTCCCCTCCTCTCCTCCCCCCCGCGCTGCAGCCTGCGAGCTCAATGCGGTGGTGGTGTGCGTCCTGACCACCATTACTGCGCATGCGCCTACTATCTGTCCCACTCTCCTCCTTTACGCAGGTGTTCGGTCACCTTCTCTCCTCCTCTCCGGCTCTGCGGCCGCGCACTCTCCTCCTTTACGTGGGCGTTTACGTAGGCGTAAATCCCTCCTCTCCCTCCCGCATTTCATATCAGCGCGTGCGCTCGGTTGAGGAAGTCTCGTTTGAATCTGCTGTCGCTCCGTCGGTTCCCAGTCGCTGCAGTTGTCTCGAAAGCCTCGCTACCCTCGCCGCAGACTCGCGTTGTCTCTCTGTAGCGGAAGCGGTAGCTCGACGCCGACGCTTGGCTTCGACGGCCGAGTGAACGTAAACGGAAACTTGGTGTGCACCCCCAATGCTGCTTCGCATCCCCTCATGGTTCCCTTTTAGTGGGAGATGGTGTAATATTTATTCTTTGCATTTGTCGGGTCGACGCTCAATATCTAAGTATTCCTTTAACGCTCTCACATTTCAATTAACAATGTCTGTTCTCACCATTCCTGGGTAGATATAAACTGTCAGTCACCTGTGGCGCATACCTGCACAGCTCGGCCCGTGGTATACCGGTATGTGCCACACGTGTCTGGAGAAAAGGGTTTGGCGAAGTACGCGGCGGGGTTTTCACGTTATTCATGTCATGACCAGCCACGCATATTCGTCAGGCCCTCTTACGCTGCCATACCAATTATGGTCGACCAAAACTTAGGAGGCGATCGCGAGAGCACCCTGACGTAGGTGGCTAGATTGATAGATACGTAGATAGAAACGCTCAAGGTGCCTACAGTTCTCTAAGAAATGCTTAGCATTTAAAAAATTCTTTCTTACACCATACTCCGATTGCACGAATCTTACGAAGAGGGTAATTTTAGGCATGGGCTTCGCTGACTCGTCGTCGGCAAGGATGGATCTCGCAGCAGAGAGCTATATTCACACGTTGGGAAACGTTACGACCGTTTTGTGTATGTTGGTGTGGCTTTGATGAGATGATATGTGATATCTTGCTTAATCAAAAACTCCAGATCAGAAAAATCTGAATTGTAGCGAACAAGTGGAAATAAGCAGTTTTCCCAG
Organism: Rhipicephalus appendiculatus; assembly: GCA_030522465.1. Classification (NCBI taxonomy): domain Eukaryota; kingdom Metazoa; phylum Arthropoda; class Arachnida; order Ixodida; family Ixodidae; genus Rhipicephalus; species Rhipicephalus appendiculatus. The sequence goes on from JALIZH010022827.1 coordinate 25,576, forward strand.
TTTCCCAAAGTAATGAACAACTAATCTGCAATTTCCTAGTATAATTAAGAAGGGCAAATTATCAACCGAGTTTTGGCGTATAATATCTAAAGCTGATATGTTACATCGGATGTGCTTATTGTGCTGTTAGAGAATGTCGGATGATTTTTGAGATTGCCAATTAGTGCCGTTCCTTTATCATTGCATTATGAATCTTTTCCGTTTGCACTTCAGAGCTTTACTGTATTATTTTTCGCTTTCCTGTGTAGTGGCTTTCCACAGCCTGTAGTTTTGTTATTTTTCGCGTGAAGGGGCCAGTCAAGCTGTAGAATGCAGTTTTCTTCCCTTCACACTAAAGTACGTATGTATATACTGTGCTTGAATTTAATTGGTTCAACTCAAACCTAAACAGCTCACGCTGTGCAAAAAAGAAAAAATATGGCCAATGTGCTCAAGCTGCAGCGGCGCTCCTACCACTGTTAAACCGGTTCTCGCCTCGCGGCGCCCACATGTACTAGTTAAAGTTCGCTGCCGCCTGTACAGAGTTCACGCTGTGCGCTCGGGGGGGGGGGGGGGGGAGTGGCGCCACCTGGCGGGAGCGAGGTTAGTCGGCGCAATGAGGAGGTGAGCTAAGTCTCTTATTAGGCTATGCGCGGCTGTCGACGGTCAGCATTCAAAGGAGGTCCGTGGGAACATTTCCACGGCCGGTTCCCGCAGGCTCCCATAGTGAGTGGGACTTCGGTGACGCGGCAGACGCGGTTCATTGTGTGTCATGGTGCTGTGTTGTATTGACATTAAATTGTGTTATTTGGAAAGTCACCTCAGTTATATTTAAATGGGAAGCATTTCTTAGCCAACTTCGGCGACTTTGAGCGTACCTATCTATCTATCTATCTATCTATCTATCTATCTATCTATCTATCTATCTATCTATCTATCTATCTATCTATCTATCTATCTATCTATCTATCTATGTGTGTCCGTCTGTTCATCTATCTATCTATCTATCTATCTATCTATCTATCTATCTATCTATCTATCTATCTATCTATCTATCTATCTATCTATCTATCTATCTATCTCTCTATCTATCCATCCGCCTACAATTTTGTGCTCTCCAGACCGTATCGTTAATGGGATTTATTCCAAAATTCGTATGACATAACATGACTGTATGACGAATATGAACGACTGGCCATATCATGAGAATCGCGACTAACTTGTCGTGGACGGTATGATTTACACGCCATGGCCCTAGCGCTCCTACGGCCGTTTACTTAACTTGATATATCTAAAAATTGGTATGATGAGACATTTCTACATGACCAACATAAATGACAGGTGGTAATATGAAAATTATGACGTACATGTCATGTAGAACATTATTTACATGCCACGCTCATGGTGAGCTAACGACCGTTTCGCTAGCTTGATATACACCAAGTTTGGCATTGCGTGACCTGAATGTATGACGAACAAAATGACAAGTGGTGATGTGGAAATCATGACATGTCATGTGCAACATGACTTCCATGCGACGCTCATGGTGCGCTCACGGCCGTTCCACTAGCCTGATATACACGAAATGTGGTATTGCGGGACGTGACTGTATGCGGAGCATAAATGACAAGTGGTAATTTGGAAATCAAGACATGTGATGTGCAACATGACTTTCATGCCACGCTGATGGCATGCTCGCGGCCGTTTCGCTAGCTTGATATGCACCAAATTTGGTACCGCGTGACGTGACTGTATGGTGAACAAGTGGTTGGTGGCAACATGAAAATCATGACATGCATGTCATGTACAACGCCATTTACTTGCCGCCCTCATGGTGCGCTTGCGTCCAGTTCTCTAGCTTGATATACACCAAAATGGTTATTGCGCGACGTTACTGTATGACGAACATAAATGGCAGGTGGTAGCATGAAAATCGCGACATGCATATCATGCACAACGTGATTTACATGCCACTCTCATGGTGCCCTTGCGTCCAGTTCGCTAGCTTGGTATACACCAAAATTGGTATTGCGGGATGTGACTGTATTATGAACATAAATGACTGGTAAATCATGACATGCATGTTATGTACAGCAAGATTTACGCCTTACTGGCTGCTTCGCCTCACATCGATTACCACAATGAGTTGGACCTGCCGGATGTTTTGGTATGTCACTCAAGTTATTCGGCTGGCGGGCTCACCGACATGCAAAAGCCGTTGATAAATGGCCACGTGTTTGTTGTAACACGCCGTTTACTCTGCCCGTATGTTTGGAATGGATCTCACTAGACCTGTCCAACGTAGATGCCCAACGGCAGCCCAACACGAAGTTCCTGAAACACCGGTAGTCCGTGAGGTTCAGGACAACCTTTGTTTCAATAGGGTTTGGTTAGGCGTAGGCGAGACCTTGATCGCTAGGGTCGACAGCGTGCTTTTTTGAGAGTGGGGCGACCGGTTGCTGTGGCACGTTTGAACTTGTCGCAGTCTGAGCCTTTTTTCGTCTCACGTTCTTTTTTTGTTTAATAACCACGTTGGCATTTCGCACGAGAGGCATGCGGTCCACACACTTAGCGATCTAGGCCTGGAGCACGTGGATTGTAGGCAAGCCAAAAGCGAGTGACTACAGAAGCGTCGTAGCTTGTCCGAGATTTCTGTATATAGGTTCTTCTACATCTTTGAGTCGCGGCTCAGGAAGCCGGATGGAACAGGGGCCTGGGGTGTTGGCTATCCGGTATCGTGGCTCGGGACCGCCGACTCTACACCGTCAGTGACGGTCAGCGCCGATCGTTCGTTAAGCTGCGCCACGCAACCAGCGGACTAGGGTCACCTCAAATAGCTGATGCCTCCTCGCGGCAACCACTTCTGTGCCTATTCTGGGTGTTGGTTGGTTGCCAGGTGTTGTCGAGCGACTCGTTCAGCCTACACACATACAACAGGACAGCGCTAGTCCTGTTGTATGTGTTCCTTGTGGTCGTTCGTTTTTTTCTCGCGCTGCTTCTAGTTTTTCGTATCATGAGCCAACTCGCCCAAACCTGCAAGTCGTTTTGAATGCTTCGGCAGATGTAAATTTGGCAGCGATCACTCTGCAAGTGTCATGATTTGAGTTTGTATAATTTATAACGCGTTTAATCAACAAGGTTCCTTTCGAAGAACCTTTCGGTCTGTTAATGAGATCGAGTTTGACATGTTTCTATAATGCTGTATACGGGGCAGGTATATTAACGCGATAGCGTTAAAGAGCTCCTTTCGCAGAATTTCTCGTTTTAGCGAGTTTGGTATATATCCATTTAATTGAACAGCCGCGAGCACCTGGAGTGCGTGTCATATAAATGATGTATCTCATGACAAGCGCGTCATGATTTCCACGATAGGATCAGCCGCTTATGCTCGTCATATACTCTTGTCACGCCGTACCAACCATGGTATATATAAATTTAACAAAGCGTCCGCAAAAGCACCAGGACAGTGCCGTGTAAATCACGACGTTCGTGACATGCCTTTTATTATTTTCATGTTACGACCTGACATTTATATTCAGCACAGAGTCGTCTAATGTCATATCAATTTTATTGCGATAGCAATTATGTAGACACTCTCAGCGGATTTTTGCCGCCACGGTCATGTGGAAAAGGAATGCGGTACTTTTCTCGTTGTAGTGGTTTTACTCTGGCCGCACGGTGCGGTGTTCAAGATTGGAAGAGTACGCCTCCGTACATAGCAGCATGCAGTATATCCTGAATTGCAATAGTTTGCATTCTTTTCTTGCACAATACATAATAATACTATCTGGGGGGTTTACGTCCCAAAACCACCATATGGTTATGAGAGACGCCGTAGTGAAGGGCTCCGG
>JALIZH010022828.1:0-18846 GCA_030522465.1 Rhipicephalus appendiculatus
GCCATATATGCTCCTCATACAGTCGCGTCGCGTAACACCAATTTAGGTGTATATCAAGAGGGCGAAACGACCTCGATCTTACAATGAGCATGGCATATAAATTCTGCTATGCATGAAATGCGAGTCATTATGTTTTTATTTCCACCTTTCATATATGTTCGTCATACAGTCACAACAAGCAACACAAATTTTGGTGAATATCAAGCGAGCGAAGTGGCCTCAAGCTCACCATGAGCATGGCACGTAAATCATTGTAAACATGACATGCATGTTATATATTCATGTTACCACCTGTCATATATGTCCTTCATACAGACACGTCACGCAATACCAATTTTGATGTATATCAATCGAGGGAAATGGCCACAAGCTCACCATTAGCGCGTCATGGCATTCATGATATACATGTCATTATGTTCATGTTACCACCTGTCATATGTTCGTCATACAGTCAGTCAAGCGACATCAATTTTAGCGTATATCAAGCGAGCGAAACGACCATGCGCTCACCATGAGCGCGGCATGTAAAGCATGCTATGCATGGCATGCAAGTCATTATTGTCCTGTTAAAAGCTAGCATATATGTTCGTCATACGGTGACATCGCGCAATAACATTTTGGTGTATATCAAGCGAGCGAAATGGCCACAAGCTCACCATGAGCGTGGCATGTAAATCATGCTATGAATGAAATGCAAGTCATTATTTTCTTATTCCCACCTGTCATATATGTTCGTCCTACGGTTACATTCGCACAACACCTATTTTGGTGTATCTCAAGCGAGCAAAATGGCAACACGCTCACCATGAGCCTGGCATATAAATCATGTTACGCATGACATGCAAGTCATTATATTCTTATTCTCAGCTTTCATAAATGTTCGTCATACAGGCACGTCACGCTATACCAATTTTAGTGTATATCATGCGAGTGACATGGCCACGAACTCACCATTAGTGCGTCATCAAATTCATGACATACGTGGCACTATTTTCATGTTATCACCAGTCACATATGTTCGTCTTACAGTCACGTCGCATGACACGTATTTTGATGTATATCAATCAAGCGAAATGACCGGGAGCTCACCATGAGCGTGCCACGTAAGTCATCGCGCAAATGACATGCATGTCATTACTGCCCCCGCGCGTGTCTAATTTTCACAGTTGCTGTATTCGGTTTTCGCCCACAAAGACTGTGAGCAACGCTCATCGCAAACCGCGCCTCTTTGTTCGAGAAGCTTTGCGATTGTTATAGATCATTTTGTTAAGATTGCGCGCGAAGCGCGAACACTCGAGCTTATTCCAGAGCTTGCGCAACAACCAGCGATAAGGCTGGAATATTCTATGCCACGCTTATAAATGCCGGCGCGCTTCACCGCTCGTCAGTTGATCGACGGCCGACGCTCTGTTCGCCGCTATCAGTGCCAGCGTGTATTGCTGTAATCTTACTTTCCGTTTACCGGCCACAAGTTCGGCCTAATAAACAGTTTCATCTTGGACACGTCGCCTGCTGCCTTCGTCGACGTCACGACCACGTGACATCTGGTGGAGGTGCTTCCCGGTCCATGTACCGAACGCCCCCTCCAGCCGTGAGCCAAGCCCACACCGCCAAGGGGACACCGACGTCAACACTGAGCAGCGAGCCAGCCGCCGGCAGGCAATGTCTCCCAGCAGAATACGGACCCCTACCTGACAAGATCCGGGCCACGGCGACGAAGACAACGAGCACGATGACGGCCCGCGGCAATCGTGATGCAGCCACCCAGAGAGCCGCCGACGTTTCACGGATCTCCAAGTGAAGACCCGGAAACGTGGCTTGGGACATTCGAAAGGGTCTCCACATTCAACAATAGGGACGCCGACGACAAGCTGCGCCACATGTACTTTTACCTGGACGACGCAGCTAGGACCTGGTTCGAGAATCGGGAGTCCACTCTTCGAACCTGCGACATCTTTCGCGGCACTTTTTTAGAAACGTTCACGAGTGTCGTCCGAAAGGAAAGGGCTGCAACCTTGCTGGAGACACGGGTGCAACTTCCGAACGAAAGCGTCACAATTTTCGCGGAGGAAATGACCCGACTCTTCCGCCACGCTGACCCCGCCATGTCCGAGGAAAAGAAGGTTCGCTTCTTGATGCGGGGGTTAAGCAAGACCTGTTTGCCGGCCTTGTAAGCAACCCACCGAAGACGGTCACGGAATTTGTCTCGGAGGCCACGACGATCGAGAAGGCGCTGGAGATGCGTACTAGGCCAGTACAACCGCCGCATTCCCTCGGCGACCTACGGGGAAGTTCAAGCGCTGCATCCCGACGACCTGCGCGACACCATCAGAGCAATCGTTCGGGAGGAGCTGCGCAAATTCTTGCCAACTTCGCAGCCTCAGGTGGAGCCGATCACCGACGTCGTGCGCCAGGAAATCCGGCAAGTTCTTGGAACACCTGAACCAGCGCAGCGTGAGCCACAAGCGATGAGCTACGCTGCCGCAGCGCGTCGTAACGCTCCCCCGCCGCGCCCACGTGAAGACTTCGCAACACCGCAGTTCCGCCGCCAGACACCGCCACCAACGCCGTACCGCCCTCCTGCCGGCCAGCGTAACGCTCCGAGGAAGACTGATGTTTGGCGCGCCCCTGACCACCGTCCTCTCTGCTACCACTGCGGCGAGGCCGGCCACACCTACTGCCGTTGCCAGTACCAACAGATGGGCCTACGCGGTTTCGCCGTCGACGCGCCTCGTCCACAGCGGGGTGAACGACCGCAAGAAATCGCCGACTACCTCGCACGAGCTCAGTGGACGGCCCGACGACCTTCCCGCTCACCGTCGCCCGGCCGCTACATGTCACCGCACCGCCGGCAGTACACTAGCCGATCAGCACTAGCCCAAACCGGGAAACTAAGGGCAGCAACCGATGGAGGTGCGGTTGCTGTTCGACGAAATGCCGAAGATCCTCCGCGGCCGCCGACGACGACAACGCGACGAGACCTGCACAACACGACGCGAAGGAGACGAAACCCTGCCGACGAAACCTCGCGGACCGAAGAAAACCTGACGACGCAGCATGGAAGCACCACAACATTTCGACGCAGCCGTGATCCGACGCCGCGACCCAACCGCAACGCACGACGACGAACCAGCGACCTCGACGTAATATTCGACGGGCACAACGTCACCGCTCTCGTCGACACTGGAGCCGACTATTCCGTCGTCAGTGGGCCATTCGCCGCCAAGCTGAAGAAAGTAAAGACCGCGTGGAGTGGACCCGAAATCCGGACAGCTGGAGGCCACCTGATAACGCCAATTGGAGTCTGCACGCCGAGAGTCACCATCAATAACCGAACTTATCCTGCGAGCTTTGTAATCCTACAACACTGCTCCAGGGATGTGATACTTGGAATAGACTTCCTGAGCGACCATGGCGCCGTCATCGAGCTGAGGTCCGAGTCGATAACACTGACTTCAGAAAAGCGTTGCCGCCCCACACGACGCCGGAGAATCATGCCTTGAATGTAATCGAAGAGCAGGTCACCATTCCGCCTCTCTCCAGCGTCGTTATTTCCGTCGGCACCGAAATACCCGCTAACCTTGAAGGCGTCGTCGAGGGCGATCAGCACCTGCTTGTGAACCGTCAGATTTGCGTCGCAAGAGGCATCGCCGAGTTGCGCGACGGCAAAGCAAGGGTACTGCTGACAAACTTCAGCCACGAATTTAGGCACCTCAACATTGGTACGACGGTCGCCTACATCGAGAAATTCGTGGACACCAGCAATGCTTTCGCCCTCTCCGATACTGCCGAATATTGTTCGACGAATCGAGGTCCCGAAACGGATTTTGACGTCAACTCCAGCCTCCCAAAGCAGAAGCAAGACCAGCTCAAAAATCTGCTCCTGCAATTCAAGGACTGCTTCTTATCGTCGTCAAGAATTCGACAGACCCCAGTCGCCAAACATCGTACCATAACTGATGAAAGTGCCCGACCAGTCCGTCAGAGCCCGTATCGAATTTCGACGCGAGAACGCGAAGCCGTAAAGAAGCAAGTCAACGAAATGCTACGCGACGACATAATCCAGCCATCCAAGAGTCCCTGGGCGTCTCCTGTGGTGTTGGTGAAAAAGAAGGACGGGACGCTACGTTTCTGCGTCGACTATCGTCGCCTGAACAAGATCACGAAGAAGGACGTGTACCCCCCTCCCACGGATAGACGACGCCCTGGATCGACTCCACAACGCGAAGTGCTTTTCGTCGATGGACCTGAAGACGGGCTACTGGCAAATCGAAGTCGACGAGAGAGACCGAGATAAGACTGCCTTAATAACACCAGACGGCCTGTTCGAGTTTAAAGTCATGCTTTTTGGTCTTTGCTCGGCTCCCGCGACCTTCCAGTGCGTTATGGATACTGTACTGGCCGGCTTGAAGTGGCAGACTTGCCTTGTGTACTTGGACGACGTCGTTGTGTTTTCCTCAAACTTCGACGAACACCTGCGGCGCCTTGAAGCAGTACTTCAAGCAATCAGGGACCTCCGGACTCACCCTCAAGCCAGAGAAGTGCCGCTTCGCGTACGAAGAACTTTTGTTCTTGGGACACGTGATAAGCAAATCCGGAGTACGCCCCGACCCGCAAAAGACAACCGCCATCGCTGTTTTCACGCCACCCACCGACAAGAAGGCCGTGCGTCAATTTCTCGGCTTGTGTGCTTATTACAGGCGGTTCGTTAAAAGAAACTTCGCCCGCATCGCCGAGCCTCTCACTAACCTCACCAGGACCGACGTCGAGTTCAAGTGGGAAACGCCGCAGGAGGAAGCATTTCAACAACTAAAACGACGCCTGCAAACGCCTCCGTTACTTGCGCATTTCGACGAACACGCCGAAACAGAAGTGCACACCGACGCAAGCAGCGTAGGACACGGCGCCGTCCTTGTGCAGAGGGACGGACGGATTGGAAAGGGTTATCAGTTATGCTAGCCGGTCGCTCTCAAAGGGGAGAGGCCAACTACTCCACAACAGAAAAGGAGTGCCTTGCCATCATCTGGGCTACATCAAAGTTTCGCCCCTACCTTTACGGCAGGCCTTTCAAGGTTGTGAGCGACCACCACGCCTTGTGTTGGCTGGCTAGCTTGAAAGACCCTTCTGGTCGCCTCGCACGGTGGAGCCTGAGACTTCAAGAATTCGACATCACCGTCGTTTACAAGTCCGGAAGAAAACACTCTAACGCCGACTGCCTGACTCGTGCCCCCGTCGACCCACCGCCGCTGGACGACCAGGATGATGACGGCTTCCTGGGAACCGTAAGTGCCGACGACTTCGCCGAGCGACAGCGAACGGACCCGGAACTCAGGAGCCTTATCGAATACCTTGAGGGCAAGAGCGCCACTGTTCCGAAAGTATTCAAGAGAGGACTGGCGTCGTTCTTCCCTGCGAGACGGAGTCCTCCTAAAAAAGAACTTCTCGAGCCTTCGAGCCAAACACCTTCTCGTGGTTCCATCAGCAATGAGACCAGAAGTCCTCCAGACCCTACACGACGACCTGACGGCTGGACATCTCGGTGTTTCCCGCATGATCGCAAAAGTACAGGAAAAGTACTACTGGCCGCGACTTGCCGCCGACGTCGCCCGCTACGTAAGGACGTGCCGAGACTGCCAGCGACGGAAGACACCGCCAACAAGACCAGCAGGCTTCCTTCAGCCGATCGAGGCCCCCTCGGCGACCGTTCCAGTAGATCGGGATGGACCTCCTGGGGTCATTCCCAACGTCGACTTGCGGAAACAAATGGATCGTCGTAGCCACCGACTACCTCACCCGCTACGCCGAAACAAAAGCCCTGCCCAAAGGCAGTGCCGCCGAGGTAGCCAAGTTCTTCGTTGAGAACATCGTCCTTCGACACGGCGCCCCAGAGGTTCTCATCACCGACAGAGGCACGGCGTTTACGGCTGACCCTAACCCAGGCGATCTTGCGATACAGCCACACAAGTCACCGCCGGACCAGCCACACAAGTCACCGCCGGACCATGTTACCACCAGTCATATATGTTCTTCATACATGCTTTTCACGCAATACCAATTTGGTGTAGATCAAGCGGTTGCAACAACCGCGAGCTCATCATGAGCTTAGCATGTAAGTCATGGCGTACATGATATCGTAACGAACAATTCAGGTAGTCTGGTAAAAACTATTTATTTTGAGTTAAATTGTCAAAAACAAGAAGCGTTCTATCGCTTGCTCGAGTGGCTCGTCGGCGAAATTGTTCATACAGTGTTGTCCGTTATATCCGTCGGTGAAAGCGGTATTCGTCACAGAGTAGACAATGTTCACTGCCGGTCGTAGTATGCTTTATTCTAACCACGTGAACAGTTTCTCTGCGGCGTCGGCATGTGGATGAACTAACTTGTCCTTCTGGAGTAACTTCGTAGTTTAAGGGGCTAATTCGGCGGAGTACTTGGTGGGGCCGAAGTAACGACGGAGAAGCTTTTCGGAGAGGCCAGGTGTTGGTACGGGGCTCCACATCCATACTCGGTCACCTGGTACATACTCGACTGCTCTTCGCCGCAAGTTGTATCGGCCCGCATCAATGCACTGCTGTGGTTGAATGCGGTATGGTGCCAGCTGACGTGCTTCTTCGGCCCTCTGGGTGAAATCGCAAAAGTCAGGTTTGTGGTCAGCATTGTCGCTTACAGGCAGCATTGCATCTAGAGCTGTGGTGACTGTTCGGCCATAAACAAGCTGGAAGGGCGTCACTTGAGTAGTCTCCTGCATTGCGGTGTTGTAAGCGAATGTGGCATACGGTAGTATCGCGTCCCATGCCCGGTGTTCCAAGTCTACGTAAATTGCCAACATATCAGTCAGTGTTCTGTTAGGACGGTACAGCATCGGTCAGGCCATTTATTTGCGGGTGATAACCAGTGTTTTTCCTGTGGCAGGTGTGGGTGAGCTGCATGATGGACTGCGTCAAATCGGCTTTAACTGCCGTTCCTCGGTCTGTACTTACAATTTTAGGGGCACCATGTCGTAGTACTACGGAGGAGACGAATAAGTCTGTTACTTCGATGGCTGTCCCCCCTGACCATGGAGGCTGTCTCGGCATATCCAGTAAAGTAAGCCGTTGCTACTACTCAATTTTTTTCCCTAATAATGATGTCGGAGACGGACCAAGCAGATCCATTCCAACTTGTTCAAGCGGGGCTTCTGGGGGTTCTGTTGGCTGAATGAGGGCTGCCGCTTTTGATGGAGGCGTCTTGCGTCTCTGGCAATCGCGACAAGTTTTCACATAATGCTGTACCGTATTCAACAATTTTTGCCAGTAGTAGTTGGCGCGAATGCGAGCGAAGGTTCGACTCACTACCAGGTGCCCTGATGAGGGGCCATCGTGACAGCCTTCCAAGATTTCGGATCGCAAGGTCGAAGGGATGACGAGTAGGATTTTTCGGTGCTGTGTTCTAAAATCCTCTTGTACAAGACGTTATTTCTGAGGACACACGACGACAATCCTCGTGTGAAAACTCGTGGAACACGGATAGGGTGTCGATGTAGATACCTGATGACCAAAAGCAATTCGGCGTCAGATTGCTGATGTTCAGCCATTTCTGATGTGGCGACGGCTGCAAGAAATGGGCAGTCATCTGCATCTTCCGCCGGCGCAGATTCTACAGGTGCGCGTGACAAGCAGTCAGCGTCACTGTGCTTGCGGCCAGACTTGTACACGACCGTTATGTCGTAGTCTTGCAGCCTCAGGCTCCATGTTGCAAGTTGCCCAGGCGGGTATTTGAGGTTTGCGAGCCAGCACAGCGAGTGATAGTCGCTCACAGCGCGAAATGGTCTATCGTATAGGTATGGTTGGAATTGTCTTATGGTCCAAATCAATGCGACGCATTCTTTTTGTGTCGCCGAATAGTTAGTTTCCGCCTTAGAAAGAGTGCGGCTAGCGTAAGCAATCACTCGCTCCTCTCCATTTCACCACTGATCGAGGACGGCACGCAGTCCCAAATTGCTTGCGTCCGTGTGGATGTGTCTTCGCTTCGTTATCAAACTGTGCATGTACGGGGTCGTATTGAAGTCGCCGTTGTAGCTCATGGAATGCAGCATCTTGATCACTCGTGCAGGCAAAGGGCACATCTTCTTTTGCCAGTCGTGTTAGCGGTTCGGCAATCTTGGAAAACTTTTGGATGAAACGTCTGTAATAGGCACAAAACCCTCAAAATCCTAATAGGTACAAAGGCTGACAACCTTTTTATCCGTGGGTTTTGGGGACTTCCCTACTGCTGCAGTCTTCTCAGGGTCAGGGGATGCCTTCAGAACTATCCACATGGCCCAGGAAAAAGAGTTCACGGAAACCGAAATGGCCCATTTGTGGCTTTATCGTCAGTCCTGCTGAACTTATAGCTTTAAGAACCGTTCGTAATCGTTCCACATGCGTATCGAAGTTGGTCGAAAAGATTACGTCATCGTCTAGTTACCCCGACAGCATTGACATTTTAACCCGGATAGCACAGTGTCCATCATCCGCTGAAACGTGCTAGGTGCGGAACAGAGGCCGATAGGGAGTACCTTGAACTCGTACAGCCCATCTGGAGTGACGAACGCTGTTATCTCGTGGTCTCTATCGTCTACATCAATCTGGCAGTACCCGTTTTTGAGGTCGAAAAAGGAAAAAAAAGCTTGGCATCCCGCAATCTGTCAAGGGTGTCAACGATCCTCGGGAGCGGATAGAGATCCCACTTCTTGACGATTTTCTACTTCCCGTAATCTATGCAGAAGCGCAAAGTGTTGTCCTTCTTCTTTAATACTACGACAGGTGAAGCCCACGGGCTGGCTGATGGTTGAGTGACGTCGTCTAGAAGCATTTCTTCAACGTGGCTTTTCATGATCTCTCTCTCTCTTTTCGTGACACTCGATAGGGGTGCTGGCAAATAGGCCTCACCAATTCATCGACTATGATGCGGTGTTTGGCGATAGACGTCATCTGGACTTTTGATGACGTTGAGAAGCAGGAGGTGAATTCTCGTACAAGAAGCAAAGTGTTGCTTTCCACCATTCCTTCATATTCGCTGAATAAGTCACTTCTTACGGCGACAGCCATGCTGGATCTTCGAGGTACCGTTACGTCGTCGTTAACAATCTGGAGCGCGTCGTATTGTTCATCACAATCGAATGTCGCTATGGCGTGCTTCGTGGAGAAGGACAAGGATGCTTCCTGTAAGTTTATCACGGCATCGCTCACCTGCAAAAAGTGCATTCCAATTATTAAATCTTTGGAACATTCTGACAAGACAATGAAGTTTGCAACGGACGTGAAGCCACGCATTCCAATTCTACAAATGCATCTGCCAGCTCGGTCTATTGAAGTGCCCTCCTGCGGTGCGCACTCGTGGTCCTGTCAAGGAGTCAGCACATTTTTTCAGTTTCCTGGCAAGCTCTCTAATGATAACTGAATTGTGTGCACTTGTAGCCACTGAAGCAGTAATTTTTCAGCCGTCTATAAGCACGCATAAATCGGACGCAACGTTACTGTTTCCGCACCTTTGTCGTGTCCGTCGTCGTGTCCCGGAATAAGCGCCGGAGGTTCTGTTGTGTCGGTAGCGACCTTACCTCCATAGGTCGCCGATTTCAGATTTCCCGAAGCGCACTTTGGGAACATCGCCTTGGAGAGCTTGACCATGCGCGAGGGCTTGATGATCTCTACCTCAGTGGCGCTGTTCATCGGCGCTGATGCTGCTGTGAGGCGTAAGGGCTTTGGCGAGTCGACAAGTACTCCTGGATTGCCAAAGAGCGTTCTCCGTTTCGTGGGCAGGGAGCGTTTACAGAGAAACCCCGAAGTCCCGCTCGGCGGTATTCGCACATCCGGTACAGGTGGCCAGCTTCACCGCAGTGATGGCAAAGCGGGAGTCAATTGACAGTGCGCCATATGTCAGTCTTCCGGACTCTCGTCTCAGGTGTGGGAGGCGTAAACCGAGGTTTGGGTAGATGTGTAGATGCCGTGACGAAGCTACGTCCTGGTGTTTCCCTTAGCATATCGGCATACGAGATCGCTGTCTGCACCGGTAAAGACGCTTGAGGCTGCCTTTGTGGCTGCTGCTCGCGGACTGCTTGCCTAACTTGTTCGCGGACGACTTCTGCCAACGAGGAGATTCTTGTTGGGTTGCTGTTTAGCCGCTGCCTCTGGAGCTTCTCTCGAACTACTGACCGCACGAGGGCTCGCAAGACATCGATGCAGTTCCCGAATACTGCGGACACTCCTTCCGCCGTTGCGACATTTACTTCTCGCTTTTAGAGCCTTTCGGCGACGGTGCGTGGAGGGCTTCGAACCAAACCAGCGAAAAGCTCCTGCTTGACACCGCGCATCACATGCCGAAGCTTCTTGTCCTCGCTCATGCTCGGACCAGCCCGGCGAAAACACGCGGGACATATCTTCGAAGTGCATTGCCACGCTTTCATTGTTCCGCTGGCTTCTCGCTTGCAGAGCAGCATCGGCTCTTTCCTTGCGGTCCGTACACCGGAATGTAGGCAGCAGCTCCCGCCGGAAATCGTCCCATGAGCGGAAAGCACCTTCATGGTCGCAAAATAAACGCGGTGGAGCTTCCGGTCTTCAGCCCAACCATTGCAATCGGCGACGCGCTGGAAACCTTCAAGACAATCTTACGCGTCTTCATACGTGTCGTCGTGGAAAGGCTCGGGCCTCCGCGGCTGAACAACGACGACGTGGGTTGTATATGTTGGGGATGTCATTTCGATATTACCGTGGACAGCTGGTGCTTCCCCAGCAGGATACGGCAAAAGAGAAATTTGGGTGGCTCACGAAGGAGACGACGGCTGGTCCGCTGGTGGACAGGCGTGAGCTCGTTGGGTTCCAGTCGACGTGGCTCGCGGCTTCCTTCTCCAACTCGAATAGGGCTTGAGATCATTACCCAGCGACTCCACCAGAAATGTAACGAACAATTCAGGTAGTCTGGAGAAAACTATTAATTTTGAGTTAACTTATCAAAAACAATAAGCGTTCTATCGCTTGCTCGAGGCAACTCGTCACTTCGTATTCCTCTCCTTTCTAGCCACAGTCATAGGCGATCCGATCCCGTGCGGCGAAGGCGCGTGTCGTCGTGGCCGATTCTTGTTACTGTAGCGTGCCGTTATCTGCTAGCAGAGGCGCGTGTATTTTAAGGACTGTGTCATGGCATGCGTCAATATGCATATTATCACTTTCATTATACCACCTATAATGTATGTTCGTGATACAGTCACGCCACGGAATACCAATTTTGTCGCACATCCTTTAAATTGAACTGCCGCGAGCACCCCGAGACCACGACATGTAAATCATGAATTACATGACATGCTTGTCATGATTTCTACCTTAAGACTTATCAGTTATGTTCGCCATACACTGTTGTCATGGAATACACATTTTCGTACGAGTATACCTATATCAAATTAACGAAACGGCTGCAAGAGCGCGAAGAGCTTGGCAAGTAAATCATGTCATTCGTGACAAATATGTCATGATTTTCATGACACAACTAGTCATTTATCTAGTCATTTATGTTCTTCATACAGTTATGTTATGCCGTACCAATTTTGGTATACGTCCAATTAACGATACCATCAGGAGAGCACAAAGTTGTAGGCGGCTAGATAGATACGCTCAAAGTCGCCGAAGTTCGCTAAGAAGTGCTTCGTATTTAAAAATAACTAACAGGGGAATATATATCCTCCCTCGCAATATACTATATGCTCCGAGGATATAGATTGCGTGTTTGTTGATTGTGAAGTCCGCTGTAAAGTATTCCACAAAGTATCGCTGTAAAGTTGTAAAGTCTTCTATATGAACGCTGGTGTTCAACTTGTACAGAGGACGCGGGTTTATGTACAGTTGACATGCACCGACAATCGCCATAACGCGGAATTTGGCGCATGCATGTTGCCACTAAAAGAGCAGTTTACAGTACGCATGTTTCGAGAAAGAAAATATACTCCTTTTTGCGACAGCACCATAGAGGTTGTGTTTACGCAGTTCTGATTTTATTTTTGTATACAAAAGGCATCATGAACAAGACGGCATTTTTCATCCTTATAACTTCCGAGAACGGGTGTGCTGTGAAAGGTAGGTGTGGATTGGGATCTTTTACAATGGTCGGCTAAATGTCCCTGTCCCGCTCCCTGACCGGGGCACGGTGCTACCTAAATCAATCGTTAACTTAAAGACCAGTCTGGCCTCAGCAGCATTTGGCACATGACAAGGGGATCAAGTGAACGACCGCCATATCGCACTGTACGATTGGGTGGCGTGCTCTTTCGTGCACGTGGAGCTTCTGCACTCGTGTTTATTCACAACCAGGCACATGCGGCATAGCTTTTCCGGTGACGTAGAGAGCACGGGAACACCGCACTTAGCGGCCGTCTTTTTCAGGGAGTGCGATAGGTGGTGCATGTAGAACAAAAAAAAATAAAACAATAAAACATGGTTGATTCCTCCGTCATGGGAACAGGTATACCACGAATGTAAAACCTGTTTTTAGAGAGGTATTTGAATCTTTACTGTACTTTGATATGAGAGCTTGCGCAATGTATATTGCTGTTATTGCAGATATACAAGCATTTAACGGGGATGCACCAACGATGACGCTTGGTGGTAGGTCTTTATCCCGACGACTAACGTCCATGATCAAAGACTAATCAAACCATTGTGGTAACTGTAGTAGTTAACGGTGACAGTGTAATCTGGTGTGACAGCCAGAAGAGCGTCTGGTGTGACAGCCAGAAGAGCGTCGCTCATTCAACTCAGAAGTTGGGATAAGGTCGCCATCCCGCGAAATATTCAAAGCTATTGAACAGCACGGCCGGACTAGAGGAAAACGCAACGTGCGTCGTGTCTCCCCCATGT
The DNA here is from genome assembly GCA_030522465.1 of Rhipicephalus appendiculatus. Taxonomy (NCBI): domain Eukaryota; kingdom Metazoa; phylum Arthropoda; class Arachnida; order Ixodida; family Ixodidae; genus Rhipicephalus; species Rhipicephalus appendiculatus. Next base: position 12,864 of record JALIZH010022828.1, read on the forward strand.
AGTCCAGCCGCAAGCGAGCGTAGGCCGGGAAAGTGGCGTCACAGCCAGGTGCGGCAGGCGCGCTTCGCGGAGCTATTTTTCGTATGGATTAATACTATTAGTGAGGCCAATGCTTGGGCTAAGTTCGTCCTCTCACAGTGTGTTAAGGAATGGATAAAATTGCACTTCTCGTATTATAAACGCACCAAATGGGACGGACTCGTAGCAACGACGCCTAGCAGGAGGTAATCATGGAGGCCATGGTCTTGATGCACTATATCATTTTCCCACTTCCAGATGGCGACACCAACCGCCGATAAAGCATACTGCGATGGGAGAGTGTGAGATATAAAAGGCGCGTTTGTAAAGCCACCAGAGGCTGTGACCGTGGCGCTGTCACACACTCTGGTGGCGTTACAAACGTGCCTTTTCTATCTCACACTTGCCTGTCGCAGTAAGCTTGGTCCGCGGGGTGGTGTCGCTCTCTGTATCTGGTGAAGTGAAATAATGCATCATGACCATCGCCTCTGCGATTAGCTCCGGCAACGCCACCATAGTGTGTGACATTGGCGTTTTCAATAAAAGAAGACCCGCACGTGGCGCTGTGGTTAGCGTGCCCGGTACCTGTTCTAGCGGGCCGAGAGGTCGTGGGTTCGAATCCCTTAGCCGGAATTTTAGTTTGTTGCGGTCTGATCGTGTGCAGTTTTTCCACATCAGTTACGTGCCGGAAGCATGTGATTGAATTATTGGTGGACCCACGCGTAAAAAATTTTCATGTTAAAAAGAGGATATTAGCTGGGTGCATTTTTTATGTTTCTGCAAAATCAGTTGCGTTTGCTACACGTGAATAACTTTTTCATGCTGGAGACTGCAATTGATGTCCTAGTATATTTCGCCCACTTCCATCTTACTGAGCCGTTATCCATGTATCGTTTGAAAATTTTTTTGTTGTTCTATTGCAAAGTCTGACGTGCATAATTTGACTTGCTGTTCGGACTGCCATCGAAAAACATGACGTGATATCTTTTATTAATTATAGTCTATTATCTAGTAACAGCTTCCTGAAAATGCGTAGTTTTGATATTTTCTGCGTAGTTATCGCTTTCGACGCAGATTCTTTCCCTTCTATAAAACGGAGTTTGCGTTGGCGTTTGTGTCCCGCCGCTCTTATGTGATTTCTTTTTTATCTCAATATGACAAGCGCATAGAAACCTAGTTTCTTCATTTGAAAGCGTTGCGAATTTTTAGATATGTCAACGAATACTTTCTCGTTCGCATTTCCAGGGCTCTAGATGAACTTGTTACACTTTTTGAGTAGTATTCTTGACGTGTTCGAACGATCTGCTCCAGGCCTTAGCTCTACCCACGAGACCACTGTTGATGATCGCGTGCAGTTCCTTAACCTCAGTCTTTCCTTTTGAAGACGCGTGTGCTGGAAGTACCATACTTGGTCACAAACGGTAATCTTAATTTATGATTTGGCGCATTCAGCAGTGTTTAACAGAACAGACTGTCGGGCTAGTTGGCTGTCCATGATCACAGAAAGACAGTTGTTAGAAGCGCCTGTCCCGTATCTGGTCTTCTCTTTGTGTGCTCGTCATTTTTAGCGCTCGTTCTTTCTGTGAGCAGTGTTTAAGAGTGGCCTAGCTACTAAGTGCCTGCGCGCAGCCCTCCAATAGCCATGCGAACACCAGCTGGCTGTGATATTGCAAGATCAAGTGAAACGATTGAATGTGGCGGGTTTTGCACCGCAGATCATCGACTTTCTGAAGGAGGGCGTCCTATTAGGGTAAAGATAAAGCAGCCTACGGAACTGCTTCGTCGCAACTGGTCGAATGGAGCGTAAACTCAAAAATAAAATGTTCAATTCCTTCAACGGGCCAACTGTAGAAGTAATCTAATTTAGAAGTACACGTTGTACACTAGTCGGTTCACGTTGAATGAATTAGCCGGAGAAAGTATGACTGTTTTGCGCAAAGAAATAACAGAGATAGGGGTCAAGGGGAGCACAAACTCAGAGCTGCAATGTAGAAGTTCTTGAATGGGCCCACACTAAACCAATAGTAGTGTTCCGACTGTGATTTGAGCACCATATATTGTGTATAAACGTAGGCGTCAATACTTACGACGATGTAAGGCAGTGGTTTTCACATAGGTTTCCGCGGAGCCTTCTTAGGCGTTCCGCGACAACATAGTTAGCGCAAAAAAAAAAAGATTTTGGAGGCGAGTTTTGACTTATTTTCACTTCCAGGTCCGGCTCCAGGAACTTAAGGAACATTCTGATCAAGATCACCTCGGCTGCCCCAAAGCCTGAATTAAAAGCTAAGCCTGCTACATAAGCCGCAATAGCTCTGCATTTACTGTGCCTGTTCTGTCTTCCTTTTAATACGGTAGCGAGGGCACCGCGCCCCCCTCCCCTCCGGTTCCTCACACTAAGGGGTTCGCTATCACTTTGACCAGTCCACAAGAGGTCGCTGACACATCGATGGTTGAGCACCACTGCTGTAACGGACTTTCTATCAAATCGCACAGCCACCATCAGCTTCGTAGGACACTAACTTGAACACGTTAAACTGGGGTATAGAGTGACGCCACATGAGGCTGTCTTCTCTCCAACTCCTTTTATCATCGTGCTAATCGGGCTACCTGAAAAGTTGGAGCATCACACCATATGCGTGGACGATGTGACGCTGTGGTTGAACAGGGGAAACGACAGCCATATTGAAAGTACACTTCAGTGGGCCAGGTATATAATAATGAAATATGTGGAACCTATTAGGTTAAAATGGTCGACAGAAAAAGCAGAGGCTCTTTTTCTGTCATCACAAGAAAAAAAAAAAGCACTTCCCTGGTAGGGGCTCTGATGTTGCTTTACGAGTTAATGGCAATGCTATTACGACCATAGAAAGTATTAGAGTCCTAGGGTCGCGCATTCAAGCAACTGGAAAGAACACTGAAAACACCCAGAGACGCGAGGCTAGTGCCAACCAGAGGTTCCGCCCTCCCAAGCGCATTTCTAACAAGAATGCGGGTATGATGGCTGCCATTTTTTTTGTGGTTGGTTCAAGCTTTCGTCTTAGGCTGTGTACTATGCGTTGCCCATTATATTAAACTGGCTAGAGCAGAGAAAAATAAAATTGAAGCCATTACCAAAAAAAGAATAACGTAGCACAAAACGTTTTACGTTTTGTGCTAGCCGCCTAATACTATGGATGAGCTCATAGAAGCCACCATGGTGTCACAGCATCAAAGGCTTTTTCAGAAGCCAATCCGGAAAAAAAATCGTGGAGCACCTGGGGCTCCAGCCAACGGAGTGTTCCAGGAGGGAAGGTACAGGGGGGTCAAAAGTTCCCAGGCCACGCTGCCATAGGAATACATGGAATCGTGGCCTGGAAACGTTTGACCAGCCCTGTACATACCTAAACTAATTAGAGACAGACTCAAAATCACGCCGCTCACGAAAAACATTTATCTGGTGTTTCATGAAGGCACACGCAAAGCTATAGCTGTAGCCCTGCAGGCCAGAGTTAAGCGTAGATCCGACGTGCTCTACACGGATGCTGCTGAAAATGCAAGAAGGGCACCCTAAACAGCGGTAGGTGCTTTAAATGCGAATGTGCTTTAAAAGCACATTCGCAACTGCGGCAGAACTCGCGATTGCTCTGGAAATAACACAAAAGGCACAAGAGTGATTGTTAGTGACTCTAAGTCAACCATTAAGGACTATGATATGGGCAGGGTTTCTGCTACAGCCTCCAAAATTCTGAGACAAGGACAAGTACTCACAGAGCAAATCTCACTAATGTGGTCCCCGGCCCACCAAGGTGTGAATGGGAGCGACAATGCCCACACGGCCCGATGGCTCACTTTCCAGTCGATCGCCGCTGAATCGGCGCCTCCACTCGATGCACCCCTCTCTATGGGAGACGAACTAATAACGTTCTAGGAAATCACGTCACATTATAGATCCCATCGTAAGAGTTATCTAGATGCACCCATACAGCCGAAGAAGTGATGGGAAATTATGTGGCGAAAATAACACACCGGGCGTTTCCAAACCAAAAGCATTACAGCAAATGGCACACGGAGGTATTTACACCACGTCGAAAGAATTTATTATTAAATGCGAAGCATTTCTTTGCGAACTTCGGCGACTTTGAGCGTATCTCTCAAGCTATCTATCTATCTAGCCGCCTAAGACTTTGTGCTCTCCTGACCGTATCGTTGATGGGAGTTATACCAAATTTGGCATGGCATAACATGACTGTATGACGAACATAAATGGCTGGTCATATCATGAAAATTATGATTAACTTGTCATGAAAAGTATGATTTACATGCCATGCTCATGGCGCGCTCGCGGCCATTTCGTTAGCTTGATATACACCAAACTTGGTATTGAGTGACATGACTCTATGACGAACATAAATGACAATTGGTAATATGGAAATCATTAAATGTCATGTGCGACATGACTTGCATGTCACGCTCATGGCGCGCTCGTAGCCATTTCGTTAGCTTGATATACACCAAATTTGGGATTTAGTGACGTGACTGTATGACGAACATAAATGACAAGTGGTAATATGAAAATTATGACTTGTCACGTGCGACATGACTTGCATGCCACGCTCATGGCGCGCTCGCGGCTGTTTCGTTAGCTTGATATACCCCAAATTTGGTATTGAGTGACATGACTGTATGACGAACATAAATGACACGTGGCAATATGGAAAATTATGACTTGTCATGTGCGACATGACTTGCATGCCACGCTCATGGCGCGCTCGCGGCTGTTTCGTTAGCTTGATATACACCAAATTTGGTATTGAGTGACATGACTGTATGACGAACATAAATGACAAGTGGTAATATGGAAATTATGACATATCATGGGCGACATGACTTGCATTCCACGCTCATGGCGCGCTCGCGGCCATTTCGTTAGCTTGATATACACCAAATTTGGTATTGAGTGACATGACTGTATAACGAACATAAGTGGCAGGTGGTAGCATGAACAGGTGGAACATAGGTAACAGGTGGTAACGACGACGATCAATTCGTATGAGTTGTTTATTAGGCAGTTTACGAAACATAATAGTGAGATGATAGCTAAACAAGCCTGTTATATGTAATATGTTGTCACGAGGTAATGGAGCCGCACTGGTGAAGAAGTTGCTGTTAGTGTTGATGCGAATGGCTTGGTTTTGTAAGTGCTGAATAGATGATAAATGGCAGTGATACATGTTACTCCAGGAGACAATGCCATAAATCATGTTACTGTGAATGAAGGCAGAATATAACACTAATAACGCAGCTTTAGATAAATACGATTTCGATCTAATTAGTGCTTTTATACCGAAAGTACATTTATGTTTAGTGAAGGCAAATTGATCAGAAAACTGAAGGTTACAATCTAGTTTAATGCACAAGAAAGAGACACAGTTAGAGTCTGGGATCATATGACCACCAATAATTAAATCGGGTCTGTTTGGTAGTACTGTTTGAACAGTTCTGAATACCATAAACAATAGTTTTGTTAGGATTGATGATTAATGAGACAGCAAACGCGGAAAGTCCGGCTCGTTGGTATTGAGAATAATATTCATGGTACTAGCGAAAAGGAGATGGGGCAGCGAAGACACACAGGACTAAGCTAGACATAAAGAAAGAACAAAAAAAAAGAAAGCGTTTAGCACTTAACCTGATTTTGCCATGCCTCCCATCCTTGAGGCACTTCAAAACCTCCTTACGTGATAAAAACTTTCGGAGCGGGGCAGGGGAGGATCAATATGTCGATTGAGAAGAAAAACGCGTATGGCAGCTCTACGCCTGTGAAAGCTCAGGGAAATGCGTCGCACGGGAATCAATCGATTTCCGTTCGCATAGTTCCCACTGCTCCGCTTATCAAAGCCTCGATGACGCGAATGTTTGAGGCAAGCGTGCAAGGTTTCCCCCGCACAAGTAGACACCTCTTGGGGAGTTTCGCAAACTCGGTGTG
>JALIZH010022829.1:0-23006 GCA_030522465.1 Rhipicephalus appendiculatus
CTCTGCCTTTTTGAATCCTTTTGCCTCTTTCATTTAATTTTTTTTTATTTACATTGCATTTCGTCCTCCTCTAGGTGTTTTTTTATGTTACATAGCCTTTAAATTTCCTTTATAAGGGACAATGTGGCCAATCCCCCTTGTGGGTATGAGCCAAGTTCTATTTGGTGACAAAACAAAACTTGATGCTGTTCCTTGCATTCGTTGGGTGGTTGTTGGAATGCCCTTAGAGTGAATCTCACTGGGCTGTCCTTTGAAGTGGCTCTTTGAAAACCTTTCTGTTGTGTTGTCACTGCAGAACCGATATGCTGAGAGCGGGCACAGGTTTTGCGGGCCAGTCATCATGGAGCCTGTTGCGATCAGTGAGGGTGAAGGGCAAACCATGAGCATGGCCGCTGGATGTTATCGCACGGCTCACGGACTTCGAGCGAGTTGCACATTTATATTACCGCCTTGATTTGGCAGCAGTGGCCAGGAAACAGCAGCTGACAAAGTAAGCCTTCCGTTTACATACTTCATGTAGGATGAAAAACAGTCCTGGTCTCTCCTAGCATAAGGGCACTTTCTCAAAGTGACAAGCATAGGCGTATCTACTGGAGGGGAGGGGGGGCACTAGCTCCCCCACTGAGAAAAGTTAGGGGGGCGGAGCCCCCTCCACTTTTGACAGTGGTCACTCTTGGCAGCACACTGGTAAACCATCAACTGAAACATTTACTTATAAACAGCAATCACTTATTTATATAACGAAATTTGTCATTCGCTTCTGCTGTGGAAATTGTCTCCCATGCCTCACGACCACACATTGTAGGTCCTCTGCGGTGCAGGCTGCCTATGCGATGCTTTCGCACCTTGCACTACAACATTGCAGAGAAGGCTACCTCTGAGTAGGTGCTCTTGTTGGGACGCGTGTACGCGCGGGAGAAGCAGACACGACCGCGCGGTGTGGATCCCAAACATCAACTGGTTTTATTCAGGTTCTCTGGAGGTTCCGGAGAGCAGCGGAGGGTGGCGCTGCCTGGCGGCTTGGCTTGGCTTGGCTGCCGCCACAGCACTCCCCCCTAGTGAGTTGCCGAACGTAGTTAAAGGTCCAGGCGACTGGGTGCTCTTGATAGCCGCCCGCTGTGCGTCAGCCGGGAGGGCACCTCGTGGACTTGGGCTGGCATTGAAGCTGGGGGTACTGGCGATGATTCCCTTAGTGGAGGCAACACGGCGTCGTCACGGTCCATGTGTGCTGGCTTGATGCGGTCCAACGACACGACCTCCTCACGGCCGTTTCTCTTGATTGTGAATTGTTTGTTGCCACGGCGGAGGACTTGAAACGGCCCATCATAGGGTGGCTGAAGAGGTCGCCGAACCGCGTCGTGTCGTACAAACACATATGGGCACGATGTGAGCTGTGGGTCGACGTGCACCACACGCGACCCTGGGGGCCGTGGAGGTACCGCACGCAGTTTGCTCATGACGTTGCGTAGGCGAAGTGCATAGTCGCTGCAAGCTATGGATGCCTCCTCTGAGCCGCACGCAAAGAGCTCTCCCGGCAGCCTGAGTGTCGTGCCGTAGACCAGCTCAGCGGCGCTGCAGCCAATGTCCTCTTTCAAGGTGGACCTTATACCCAAAAGAACGAGTGGGAGGGCCTCCACCCAGTTGTGTTCCTTCGGTTGCCGTGAGCGCAGCCTTCAGCTGGCGGTGAAAGCGCTCCACCATGCCGTTGCTCATGGGGTGGTACGCTGTCGTGCGTATGCGTGAGGTGCCCATGAGCTGACTGATGGCAGTGAAAAGGGCCGATTCGAATTGTCGGCCGCGGTCTGTTGTTATCGTGGAGGGCACACCGAAACGGGCTACCCAGTGGTACAGGAAAGCACTCGCAACCGTCTCGGCAGTGATGTCCGCGATAGGGATGGCCTCCGCCCAGCGGGTGAACCTGTCGACACAGGTCAGCAGGTAAGCCTTTCCGTGGCAGGGTGGCAGTGGGCCGACGATGTCCAGGTGGACATGATCAAAGCGAGAATCCGGAGTGGGGAGTGTTCCCAGTGCTGTCGAGGTATGGCGTTGTATCTTAGAGCGCTGGCAAGCTACACATTCGCGTGCCCAGCGTCGGACGTCCCGATTTACGCCCGGCCAGACAAATCTTGCCGTCACCAGTCTTTGGGTGGCTCTAATCCCCGGATGAGACAGTCTGTGCAAGGACTCGAACACATGGCGACGGAGGCTCGCGGGCACGAACGGGCGAGTTCTACTGACGCTTGTGTCACAGCAAACCTTGTCCTCGGATCCGGGAACTGGGATCCACTCAAGATTCAGGGCAGTGGTCGCGGTCAACAGGTGTTTCAGTTCGTCATCTTCACGTTGAGCTGCTGCCAAAGCGGGAAGATCAACCTGTAGTGTGGGCATGATGGCGTTCACAGGATTCCGTGAGAGGGCGTCCGCTACCTCGTTGTCGCCGCCTTTGACGTGGCGGATATCAGTCGTGAACTCTGATATATAGGACATTTGGCGCCGTTCACGTGCTGTGTGCGTTCCACCGTCGGAGCTTAGCGAGCGCAATGCATAAGTAAGCGGCTTGTGGTCGGTGAGGACGAAAAACTCTACACCTTCCAGGAAATGGCGAAAATGTCGTATGGCAGCGTACACGGCCAGCAGTTCTCTCCCGAAGGTGCTGTAGCGGCGCTCGGTAGGTGTTAGCTTCCTCGAAAAGAAGGAAATCGGGCGCCAGATTCCCCCCAACGAGCTGCTGTAATACAGCCCCGACGGCTGTATCGGAGGCATCCACCATTACGCTCTGCGGGACACCGGATCTGGGGTATTCAAGCAGTGCGGCGTTTGCCAAAGCGTCCTTGACCTCGCAGAAGGCTTGTTTTGCTTCTTGAGAGCAGGAGAGGGTGTCTGAGCCATTCCGTGAAGTGGCCAGCAGGTCGTGGAGAGGTTGAAGGATCTGGGCGCAGCGGGGAATGAAACGGCGGTAGAAGTTTACCAAACCCAGAAATTCCCGAAGCTGGCGCTTGGCGGTCGGCTGCGGAAATCCTTGCACGGCTTCAACCTTGTTGGGTTGAGGAAGGACTCCTGAGGCGGAGATGACGTGTCCAAGAAACGAGAGCTGTCGCACACCAAGCTCGCATTTGGCCATGTTCACGACCACGCCATGCTCCACTAAGCGCTGGAAAACGATGCGCAGATGATTCACGTGCTCTTCCGGAGTGCTGCTGGCGATTAGCAAGTCGTCAAGATAGGCGTGGCAGAAGCTGAGGCCGCGTATAGCACCGTCCATGAACCGCTGGAATGTCTGACCCGCGTTTCGGAGTCCGAATGGCATTCGGAGGAATTCGAAAAGTCCGAAAGGCGTTGCGATGGCAGTCTTCGGGACGTCCTCCGGGGCAACGGGAATCTGATGGTATGCCCGCACCAGGTCGATCTTCGAGAAGATAGTGGCACCGTGAAGCCTCGTCGTGACGTCGTGTATGTGCGGTACCGGGTATCTGTCTGGAGTCGTTACCTGGTTCAGCGCCCTATAGTCCCCGCATGGTCGCCAGTCTCCCGGCGTTGACTTTGGCACCATATGAAGTGGAGATGCCCAGGCGCTCGACGAGGGTCTGATGATCCCTAGCTCCATCATGTGTTCAAATTCCTGTCGTGCGACCTTCAACTTCTCTGGAGGCAAACGGCGAGGCCGCGCGTGCACGGGTGGGCCGCTGGTGGCGATGTAGTGTCGTACCTCGTGCTTCACCGCGGCGCTGGCTGGCGGCTGCCTCGTCAACTCGGGAAAATCCTGCAGAATGCGGGTAAAACGTTCTGCACCGGACGGCCCGAGCAGAGTGGGGCTCAGCGGAGGGTGGTGCGAGGGATTGCCTTGCACAGTTGCCTGCGACACGGGATCGTGAAGGCGGCGGTTGCGCACGTCGACGAGAAGGCCGAAATGCCGAAGAAAGTCCGCACCCAAGATGGCGAACTTCACTGCTGCCACGATGAAAATCCACCGGAACGTTCTGTTCAAGCCTAAATCGAGTGGCAGCGAGCGATGTCCGTAGGTGGCGATGGTTGTGTTGTTGACCGCCTGAAGGGGGGGACGCACTAGGGACACGGCGATCGGTGGACCCAACCGGTAACACGCTCACCTCAGCGCCGGTGTCCACGAGGAATCGAAGGCCACTGTCGCGGTCGGTGAGGAAAAACACTGATGGACGACGTTCGGGGGGCCTCTGTGACACTGGTCGTCCTCAGTGCCGGCTGCTCCCGTTTCCCGCATAGTCGCAAGGAGGAATGCATTTGCGAGCAGCATTGCCATGCTTCCTGTGATACCAGCAGATTCTCTGTTGCGCTGCTGGGCGCTGGCGCTCCTCGGGAGTGCTGCGGGCCTGCATCGCTGCGACGGTATCGGCGAGGCGGGATATCTGCTCCCGGATGTCATGCAGCGTGGTCGTAGGCGCGCCGCCGGCGATGTCTGGCTGTAGCGCCGCGACGGACGGCGGAGCGACCGCCAGCACCGAGTCCGCGAGCTCGGCGAGTTGAGACAGGCATTTGTCGGCAGCCGAGGCGAGGACCATACGCATGTTGACCGGAAGTCGCTGTAGGAACAGCTCGCGAAGCAGTCTGCTGTCAGCATCGGTGGTGGCTGCGCCGGCCGTGTGCAACAGCTGCCTCATGTGGCGCAACAATTGGCTGGGCGTCCGGTCCCCGAGCTCGGTGTCGTGCAGTAGCTGCTGCAGTCGCTGAGGCTCCGACGGCGTGAGGCGGCTGATGAGCAGTTGTTTCAGCGTTGTGTACGCGTTCTCTGCAGGTGGAGCGACCAGCAGATCGCGTATTTCGCTCGCTATTGCCGGTGGGAGGCTAGCGACCACGTGGTGGTACTTGGTTAGCTCAGCGGCAATACGACGAGCGGTGAATTGGGACTCCACCTGCAGGAACCATAGCTGCGGGTCCGCTGTCCAAAACGGCGGGAGCCTGATGTCGACGGCGGAGATGGCCGGTGCGTCAGGGGGGAGTCTCCATGGCGTCGATCGCTTGAAAAAGGCGGTAAGCCTCGTCCGGGTCACCACTGTTGGGACGCGTGTACGCGCGGGAGAAGCAGACACGACCGCGCGGTGTGGATCCCAAACATCAACTGGTTTTATTCAGGTTCTCTGGAGGTTCCGGAGAGCAGCGGAGGGTGGCGCTGCCTGGCGGCTTGGCTTGGCTTGGCTGCCGCCACACTCTAAACGTTAGAGCCCTCTATCATGATTTTATTCTGCTCTGCCTGGCCTGAAATTTACTTAATCGACGACACAAATACGGGCTGGAACCAGTAAACATTTCATGGACCTATCAAACGCTCTTCCTGTTTCAGGAAATTTTCTTTCATCGCAAAATAAACAGTCGAACCCCTTTATAAGAGACACTGATGTAAGAGACAAATGGGTATAACAGACACCAGTGTGCTTACCTTAAAATTGGGGTTGGTAATAAAATGCATACGTGGTACCCTGCTTATAAGAGACACCTCATATAAAAGACAAGAATTGCTCTCTGGTGCATGTCTCTTATAAAGGGGTTTAACTGTAGCATCACCGCTGCTCTATATCCAATTTGCTATGAGTCGATGAGTGTGCAGAGCTGTTGAGTGTTTTAGTTGGGCCACGTTGGGGGAGCTAAAGAATGTTTCCGCTTTAGTTTCCGATTAACCTGGTTTGCCTTGCCAACGGTTTTAGATTAATCTAAAAACATTGTCTTTGCATATCATATAGTAGCTTGCAGTGATCATGGCAGCTTGGAACAAGGCGAGCAATAAAGGCAGTGGACTTGCAAAACCATGATATGATTATGAGGGACTCCATCGGGGAGGGCTCCTGAAATTTCAACCCCCTGTGGTTCTTTAACATGCACCTAAATCTAAGCATTTTCGCCTTATCGAAAGTGCAGCCGCCGCGACAGGGATTCGATCGTGCCACCTGTGTTTTCGGGACTAAGGAGACTGAATTGACAGCCGGGCTAGTTGGTCTTGAGCCATCCCGAATCGACTTGTACTGGGCCAAATACAACTCAGACGGCAAAGAAGCACACACACACACGACACTGTTTATTTCTCTCCCTACCTCACTCTCTGTCAGCAAGGATGAGTTCCCAGAGTTGTACATGCGCACAAACAGGTATTATGCTCGTATGAATCTATCTTGCCAGCTGCTATAAGTAGCCACTGACAATGCGATCGGTGGGTAGCCTTCTTGAATTACATTTAGAATGAGACACTGTCCGGCTATTCCAAAAAATGTTTGGATATTGTTCAGCATAGTAATACACTGTTTAGTGGGCACACATCATTTTAAAGGCCAACTCCAGCAATTTTTTGACCATGTCAGGGGCTTTTATGTTCCTGAGACACTCTTGTCACGCGCCCAATAGCTGAAATGCTCAGCAAATTCGAAAATAATTTTAATAAGCAAAAAGGCGCAATACCGAAACCAAAACCCAGACGAGTGTACTGTCTGCGTATGACGTACTACTTTGTAAGAACCGGAAATCCTGCAAGGCATACTGGTCCCGCCGGCACGGAGTACGAAAACTGCGAAAGCCGCCCATGTGAGAGCTATGTGGCTGTTGGAACGAATTTGCTTGATAGGCCCTCGTATCACGAGAAAACTCCGCAATGCGTTTATGAAACTGGATCTGTCCAAGCTTTCTATGACTTCAACGTGCACTGCACGAATGCTCAGACATGTGAATAACACTGTCCAACGCTTGTTGTTAGACACACCGCCTCTTGTGCGGCGGGCAGTGACCATCCATGGACCAAAAACGTCTGCAACATTGGTGAATGGGAGATCGGTGGTCAGTCGGTCCTTTGGTAGATCAGCAATCTTCTGTTCCTGTGGTCAACCTCTAAGTCTCCTGCACAAGATGCATTTTCCTAGGATGGAGGTGATGCGTCCCCCTGCCAGCGATAATCTACAATCTAGCTGATCTTACTGCTCGTTCCGTGAAATGTCTGCCCTGATGTTGTACTTGCTCATGGTAGTGACGTATGAGAAGCGTGGTAACATGGTGCTGGCCTGGAATGATGAAAGGATGCTTTTCGTCTTCCAGCAGATCACTTCTGCACAAGCGGCCACCAACGCGTAGAAGGTCTTTCTCATCGAGAAATGGATCGAGCTTCCGAAGTGTGCTCCTCTTGGAAACAGGTCTTTTGTCTTCAAGGGTGCGTATCTCTTCAGAAGAGGAATCTTTCTGAACGGCGCGAATCACAGTCTCTCGTGCTGTGGAAAGATCTTCGACCAAATTCATTCGCTCAACGTCACCCTTAACACGATGAACAATTCTCAAAAGAAATGCTAAGGCGTGGATGAGTTTCTGCCAGCTTGAAAACCTGCTGAATCGCTCAGCCCCAAGTCTCTGTTTTGTCCCAGCCAATGTTGTCAAGGTGTTAACTTCTGGGCGCACATCTTTATCTTCATCTGGAGACACCAAGCAGAAAGTTGATGGCTGCGACACAATTTGTTCACCTTGTCGGAGAAAGTCGGGACCATTAAACCACGATGTGTGTCTGAGTTTCGTTGCCGAGACCATTCTTGTACCATGGTCTGCAGGATTCTGATTACTGTGAATGTAGTTCCACTGCTCTGGCATCGTCGTTTTGCGAATGTGATGCACCCTATTTGCCACATACACTAAGAATCTCCTTTTTTCATTGTACAATGTAGCCTAATACGACCTTGCTGCCGATGTAGAACTTCAGCATGTCTGGTTGCAGATCCAGTTCCCGCTGAATGAGTTCAGCCAATTCGCTGCGATTACCGCCCCTCGCACAGCTCCAATCTCGGAATGGTGCGCTCAGCTAGGGGGGCCAACTTTACTTTCCCCATTAGGAATCTGACGTGGTGTCTTCCTGTCTTGTCGGTGACCTTGAGGTATGCCACGGCTGCGACAGCTTGTGTCGATGCATCACAGAAAATGTGGATCTCCTTGCGCTCAGCTTCTGAAACCGATATCGGTACATAGGGTTTTCTGATTTGAAGACTTTCCAGTGCTTGAATAGAGCTTTTCCAGTCTTCCCATTCTTGCGCTCTGTGAAGTGCTTACGGTTTGTCCCAGTCATATCCGTCGGCTGTTATCTCACGTAGAAAGTGTTTGGCTCATGCAGTCACCGGAGCCACGAATCCCAATGGGTCATGCAAGCAGTTGACAGTTGCAAGAACACCGCGACGTGCACATGGTTTGTCTTCAGGTGGAGTGCAGAAAAGGAACGTGTCGTCGTGCACATTCCACAGTAGCCCTAGGCTGCATTGTGCAGGCAATGTGTCTTTGGTGAAGTCAATTTCCCGGAGGTCTTTGGCACAGTCGTGAACGGGAAAAGCTTGAAGTACATTCTCATTATTTGAGACAATTTTATGTAGCCGTATGTTGGCCATTTCCAGCAATTTTTGTGCCTTCTGCAGTAGCTCGATTGCCTCTTCCTTTGTGGGAACAGACTTCAGTGCGTCGTCGACATAGAAATTGTTCTCCACAAAGTTGGCTGCCTTCTCTCCGTACACTAGTGAGCCCTCTCGAGCTGTTAGTCGAAGCCCACACATGGCTACGGCTGGGGATGAGCTATTTCCGAAGGCATGCACTTTCATTCTGCATTCCACAATATCTTCCGATATGTCATTGTTCTTGAACCACAAGAACCTGAGGAAATCGCGATGATCTTCTCGCACCTAGAAGTTGTGGTACATTTGCTGTATGTCCACCATCACCGCTACCTGCTCCTTTCTGAAGCGTATTAGCACTCTGATGAGGCTGTTGGTAAAGTCTGGTCCCGTGAGAAGGACATTGTTCAACGAAAGTTCTTTGTACTCTGCGCTGGAGTCAAACACAACCCTGATCTTCCCAGGCTTCTGCGGGTGGTAGACACTGAAGATGGGTAAATACCAGCATTCCCTCAAGTCAGCGAGTGGTGAAACTATCTCCGCGTAGTCCTTCGAGAATAAGTCCTTCATGAAAGCTATGAAATGTTCCTTCATTTCAGGGTTCTTGCACAACGTGTGTCGCAGACTCGGGAGGCGAGACTAAGCTTGCTGCCTATCGTTCGGGAGGTGGCGCCTCGGCGTGCGGAATGGAAGAGGACCTACCCAGCTGTTCGAAAGATCTCTAACGAACTTTTTATCCATGATCTGAAGGAACATTCTATTTTATATGGACAGTGCAAGTTCGTTGTCTTCTTTAGTTGTTTCGAACAGCGTTTCGGCAAAGCTGTCTATGACAGCCGCTACCGATAAGGCACTCGAGCCAGACCATTGTCCACCTTGAGACTGAAGAACTCTGCTCTTCTTTACAGTAAAGTGAGATTCACAAGGATGGATGGTCGACCGCCACTCAAAACGTGAGTCTTCAGAACACTTGCAGTGCTTTGCCTGCACGCATGGCCGATGCAAATGTTCCCCATGATCACCCAGCCGAGGTTGTGTTTCTGAGCGAACGGGACATTCTGTGGTCCGTTGTGTGTCTCGCGCTCCTTGTGTGCTGCAATAATGTCCCGACCAAGAAGAAGCCACATCTGTGCTCGAGGATCCACAGGGGGGGATATAGGCTGCTATAGGACTCGGGTGCGGGTAACATTCGGCTGCTTGAGGAGTTGGTATTTCATTTCGGTTATCAGTAATGTTGTTGCACTCAAGCAATGGCGGAAGCTCAAGGTTGATTTCTTCTGTAATGCCCTGCACTGAGAATCCTTTGGCCTGTCTTGCGGTGACTTCGGTAGTTCCTGAGCACGTTGTCAAGGTGTAGTTGGTCGGAGAGCCCTCTACACGAAAGACATCCTGGAGCTCAGATCTGACCAGTGACCGATTACTTTAGTCGTCCAAAATGGCATAGACATTGACCATTTTGAGTGGCTGAGACTTGTGAGTTTACCTTCACAAGGCAGATCTTTGCGCACGATCTGCTCTCATCACGCCTTTTGCATACTTCAGTATGTGTGGCGGTGACGTGCTGTGAAAATTCTTGAGCGTTGGCCTCGTCTTCTGTGGCGCCACATGGGTCACAGGTGCGCGTATCTGAGCGATGAAGCGCTGTGTGCTGCTTAGCCGAGTCACATATCCAGCACTTCAAAGGGATGTTACATTGCTTTGAAATGTGGCTTGTCGACTTGCAACAATGGAAGCAAATTCCTTGCTTCTTGAGGAAATCCTTCCTTTCATCAAAGATGCATGCCCAAAAGCGGATTTCTGGAGGCTGTGTTTGTTCTGTTGAAGCGCACGCCATCCCTCTCATTTGTGTAGAGAATTGTCAAAGCTTTGTGACGTCAAAATGATGTTGCGGTAAAAGAACCGGAAACAGGGCATGCTGTTCGTTGAGCTCCAGCCAATCAACAGCAACCGAAGTAGACAGTCCATTAGACGAACACATCAAGAATAGATCCCTTGAACAGATCTACAAATACTGCATCACTGGTACTCCCTCACGAACCACAGTGGACTCCAGTGTAGTGTTTTGGCATGAGTACTTTTAAAAGTTATGTTATTAGCCTCATCCCACCAAACTTGGGTTAAAAAAATTATTTCAATAAGTTTATGTTTCTGTGATTTCTGAAATTGCGGAGCAAACAAAAAAAAAACTACTCCAACATGGTACACAAGAATGAAAAGACTCCATTTGGTAGATTAGAATAAAATGAGTGGTGTGTTTAAAAAACCTGCACAAAGTGGTATGCCTAGAAAACTCAGCTCTTAATACACAAGTTTTACTGTGAGCACGGCAATCTAAGCTGGAAGGGAAATACCTAGAACCTTTTGCAAATCGATGTCTCAGATCCATCAGAAATACCAGTAGTAGCGCTAAACTGCATCTTTGAGGCAGCAGAAAACAGATTGGAAAACACTTGTCAGAAAGTAGCAAACATGTCAGAATGTGGTAGTTTTATAAACATTAGATATCACGGACCGTAGCTAGGGTCCACCTTTATTTAAGGAGACTGTGGCTTCTCTATTCCTGGCCTTTGGATGTTTTACCCGCTACCGAAGCTCCCCACTCCACATTAAAGCTTGGTCAATATCAGCTTTCTCATAACGAATTGCAGAGTGCACACCCGTGGGCCAAAATTATTGAAGAGCAATGTAATTACTTTGTGGAATCGGTTTACGAAGGGCACTGCCATACGAATGAATGTGTACAATGATATTTATTGCTGAGGTTCAAGCTTAATTACCCCAGTTTTATGGGGTCTAAACCTGCCGACATGTTCACTGTAGTGGCCAGTTGTGTATGTTACACCAAGGTTTCCTGCTTGATTCCAATATCTGGCAAACCAAATACATTTTCATGGCTTGTTTCATTCATTTTGACTATCCTCAGGATTTTCACATTACAAATAAGAATGGTATAGGAGCACATAAACGTGACGAAATACATAAAAAAAAGATAGTTGAAACTTGAAAGCATGACAGTTACATTTCGAAGTCAATCTATCTGTGTCTGATGCAGCAATTTTTTTTGGCAAAAAAGATATATACTATATTGTCACGTGGTCGTGACTTTGACGAAGAGAGCTGTTGATGTCTTCAAGGCGAAACACTTTATTTGGCCGAACTTGTGACCGTGAAAACGGAAAGTCAAGTTACAGTAATACACACTGGCACTGATAGCGGCGAACAGAGCGTCGGCCGTCGATCAACTGATCATCGTTGGAACGCGCTGTCTTTTATAGATCACGCATCGAACATTCTAGCCTTATCTCTGGTCGTCGCGCAAGCTCTGGAATAATCGTGAGTGTTCACGTCTTGCGCGCAATCTTAACAAAATGATCTACTAAAATCGTGAACCTTCTCGAACACCGCAAGCACGGTTTGCTCAGTTTTTGTGGGCGTAAACCGAATACAGTAAAAGTGAAATAAGAAACGCGCGTGGCAATATGCTACAACACATAAAAACGTTTTGTCGTGACTATGACAGTGATTTAAATACTGGCGAGAAAATGAACGGAGCAGGGATACTTAAAATGGGTTAGGACACAACTTCCTGTAGCACATGTGATAGCAAAGCCTGCAGAATAAATAATAAAAAGGAAGGGGACTGCCACTACCTAAAAAGACTAAGTATTCCCCAAGCCTGCAGACGTTACATGTTGCATCCAAAATTTTCACTTTGGCTTGCACTGGCACAGAAAAAGAAACCAGTGCACGAATAGGGTGATGGTTACAGCACTTCCATACCTGTTAATTAGCAGGCTGCAAACTATTCAGCAAGAAAATATATGCTCTACATGTAGAAGTTTGATGTGTGTGCCCTGATGAATTTGTAAGTGTTACTTCAAAGTATTGCCATTTCTTGAGCTGCTTGCTGGCATGGCCGAGAATCCTTGGCTTTGACAGGTTCACCTATTGTCAGTGTCCTTGTGGCACAGATCAAACAAATCTACATGACCTGACTACTATGCGCCAGCGCAACATCAACACATGCTCAGAAATATTCTTACCGAGCAAAGATTCCATGGTAAGAGAACGCATAAGCCTTTGGAGCAAAGTGGTTGATTATGGAGTGGAACGACGCCACGGAGTACGTTCGCTGCCGAGGCGATATTTGCCTTACGTCATCTGGCAGGCGCTTTGCCGTCGGCAGGGAGTGCAGTTTATCGAAAGCATTTGTGCTTGCATTGAAATTTAGAAAAGAGCGCACATGCAGAAACTATTTACATGAAACTCTGAAGATATATGTAATTTCTGCTGTACATTATTCCACACATATCAGTTTCGCATAGACAAACCATCCCAGCAAAGAGCATGAATATGCAGTAAATTTTGTACCTTGGTGTATTCATTTCCAAGGCTCGAGCAAGCCGTACTGGTATTCGGAGTACAGGGCTTTGATGCTTGTTTTGAATGTGGTTAAGTAGCGACAGCCACACTGGAACAGCAAGGTCACCATCACCTCGGCAACGATACACTGAAAAATATAGTTGATTGACGATCGACTTAGCCCACAGTCGAATCTCAGTGCAGCCCTTCGTTTTTGATGCTGCCAGCAGCTTTTTGTTCACACCTGCAAAACAAATAAAGCACCAATGCATGTGGAAGTAAAAAAACAGTAATGCAAAAGGCAAAAGTCTTTTGTAAACACAGCAATTATTTCCAAAAACACGAACATTTGCCAACATGCCAAGCAGTGAAGTGATGTTTGATGTTCGGCTTTTCAGTCCTGAGGTATTCGTTGACCTGCGAATGTTGATCAGTCACCAGCTCTACAACTTCCCTCCATGAACTTCCAATGATGCAATCTTGAGCCCTTCAAGCTCCACATGGCTGCTTGAAGCAACCTCATTGCACTGAACACAAAAAGTCACTTTAAGTTCGATGCACACAATTTCGATAACAAAAGAATTCTTCAACTGTAGATGTACGGCAACATGTTATTCCGGGTAAACAAATTTACAACAGTGATCGTTCCATAAGATGACCTTGTGCAGCTTCCTGTCAGCCTCATAAACGGTCTTGATCTGGAAGGTATGGCCATCAGGTTTCATTTTTATAGAGCCACTGTGTTCATGACTTAATGTGAACCACAGGTTAAGGGTCCAGCTCTAACTGATAGGACTGCTGCGATAGCGCTAGCAAGCAACTGCCACTCCATAATGCTTGGTCCAACACAAAGAGCATATAGTTTCACAAGCACAGATCTATGTGTCATAGTAATGACCACTGTAAGGGTAAACATATAGTGCTTCAGGCCACATTAAAATTGATTTTGGTACTTTATTTCAAAGTAAAACCATTAAATTAGAAAACATACATAAATTTTCTTGAAAAGTAAGCATTAGCTGTATTTCTGTAGTGGTCCGCTAAATTTTGTGACAGTCTTCGACTGGAACTCTAGGCGATCAAAAGTACGTGTAAATATTGTTACGTGGAAATACCAGCAATGAGTCGGTAGTAAACCCCAGCACAGCTCACACAACAATGCCAACCTCTTCACTTCCGTCCCAGCCGCCTCTAAGGGTATATCCCACTATGCCCTGTCACCATCAGTCAAAACCACATAACACAACCCCCCGGCGGCGAAAGCGCCGACCTGGCGCGTCTATGGGGCCACAGCAGAAGGAGGGTGGTAGCGCTTGAGCCGTGATACATGGACGACGTCACGAGATAACAGAGCAGAGGATGTTGAGGGATCATCAGGAGCAATTTCGTATGTGACCTTGGTCACTTGTCGAAGCACATGGTATGGGCCAGTCAAATGAGAAAGGAGCTTCTCAGAAAGGCCTGCATGTCGTGTAGGGGACCAAAGAAGAACGAGGGAACCCGTCGGAAAATTTTCTTCGCGATGCCGCTCGTCGTAACGATGCTTCTGTGTTTCTTGGGGAGCCGTTAATCTGTTGCGGGCAAGCTGACGGGCGTGGTCAGCGCGAGCAATAGCGTCCCGTGCGTATTCCGTGGTAGACTGTGCAGCAGCCGGCAGGAAGGTATCCAATGGCGATGTTGGTCCGCGTCCAAACAAAAGGTAAAATGGCGAGTATCCAGCATTGTCGTGCCGGGAGGAGTTGTACGCGAACGCCACGTAGGGCAGTGCAAGGTCCCAGTCACGATGGTCGGCCGAGACGTATTTCGATAGCATGTCTGTCAGGGTCCGGTTTAAGCGCTCTGTAAGCCCGTTTGTCTGTGGGTGGTACGAGGTTGTGAGCTTATGCTGGGTGGAGCATGAGCGAAGGATATCGTCAACCACTTTAGAAAGAAATGTACGGCCTCTGTCTGTCAGCAGTTGACGCGGGGCACCGTGCACTAAAATAAGATCACATAGTAGAAAATCTGTGACGTCTGTAGCACAGCTTGTTGGCAGGGCTCGTGTAATTGCATAGCGGGTCGCGTAATCAGTAGCAACCGCAACCCACTTGTTTCCGGAGGCAGATGTTGGAAAGGGACCGAGAAGGTCCAAACCGACACGGAAGAAGGGCTCCGATGGGATGTCGATGGGCTGAAGATACCCGGCAGGAAGTCCAGAGGACTTCTTGCGGTGCTGGCAAACTTCGCAGGCGTTGACATAACGGCGTACAGAGCGCGCAAGGCCAGGCCAGTAGAAGCGGTGGTGCACAATATTTCGGTTCGTGTTTCAAACAAGGAATTTCAAGCACTGAATACTGATAAAAAATTTCACTAGTCACAAATCCCTATTACCAGGCACTTAGTCACACATAAGTCACATAAAAGGCAATACATATGAGATGTCTTAAGAAATCATAAATTATTAAATCTACACTACAATTACAAATCTACACAAATTTACAGGCAAGGAGAAAAAAAAATTGTTGAATTGACAATAACGTACAAAACTGGAATAGAAATCACGTTTATTTACATTACAAGAGCAATCATGTTTGTTTACTTCCAAAAGAGCTTCTTTACAGTCGAGACAGGAAGTGACAATTACGGAGAGGGGGGAGGGGGGAGGGCTCTGATGTTGTGCAGGAGGCCGCATAACAGTTCCCTGCGGGCCGCAGGTTGCCGACGCCTGCAGTAGATGTTACCAATCCATTTATGTATGCGCAGTTGTATGTAGAAGTTCTGAATTTCTTAAAGCAGAAGAGATCTGCTTCAAAATGTGGCCGACACTTTAAAAATAAAATTAAAGGCATCTCAAACAGGAGCTGACATTGGTCTGTGGTAACCACAGTCTCGAAATCATAAAAGTGAAGTTGCTTGCTTACCAACTTGCATGCCTTTAGATATAGGAAACACTCAGGGTTCTTGAATTCAAGTAACACCTTGACTTGGGCTAGTTGGTACATACTCCGAGGAACGCAGCACTACTTAGACGAAGACAAGGAGACACAGAACATTTCACGCTCGTCTGTGTTCTATGTGTCTCCTTGTCTGAGTCGTGCTGCATTCGTTGGAGTTCTTGAATTCAAGTTTAGCCACGTCAACTACTTGTGCATAGGATTACTTGAGATAATTCGTAATGTTCATAATGCAGGCTTCTGTGCTGAAGAGCTTGTGAAACTGTGGAGCACCACTCTGCATTCGTTTGTTCATATTGTTGGAAGAAAGGCAGAATGAAGCTGAGGCAACATTAAAGACAACTTGCTCAGAGGATCTTGCAGTTTCTTGTGGATTGTTTCTGATAACAGAAGCCTGTCTGTGGGTGACACGTATGCCTCTAGGGTGTCATAATGCTTTAGAAAGCAGTCAAATACAGCAGGCAATGAAAATGACCTTGATTGACCTGCCTGAAGAAGCTTGTGGGCTTCACTTCAAGAAGTGTCTGAAAATTCTTCATATTCTCTTTCAGACTTGAGCTGAAATAACTGTTGACATTCTGCATGAGATCTGCAACAACAGTGCAAGTTTCGAACAAGCATATGATACATGAAGAAACTTGTGGCGCACAAAAAACAAGGACGAAGCAAGTGACGACGGGACGATGCGCTGATCAGCGCATCGTCCCGTCGTCACTTGCTTCGTTCTTGTTTTTTGTGCACTACGAGTTTATTCATGTATCACCACAAGCAAGCCCACTCTTACATTCTTGCAAGCATATGATGCACACAAGCATAATAAATGACACGTGCACCACATTAGAATAACAGACGAGCTGGGAATCTTTCTTCAGCAGTACTATCACCGAGTGTTTGCTTCCGTCATGACACTCCTACTGTTTGCAGCAAATACAACTGGATTATCTTTATAAGGAATATGCACACTCTGAAAGGCCCCAGTACAGGCAGTATGAAGGCCATCGGCAGTCACATCTGCCACAGGGATGACATCAAAGAAGGCATCTCTCGCCTTATGCTTTTCAAAAGTCCTAACGACACACAAATACTTTTTGTGGCTGACATCTGTAAATTTGTGTAGCACGACTGAAAGTTTTTCCCGATGTAGACCCCACAACTGCGATTTACTGTCCTTGCCGTGACAGCCTTGGTTCGGCTGCAGGCAACCTGCTTTACGATATCAGAGTGTGGGCGAAGTTTTTAGTGATCTTTGGCAGTTGGTCCATGACTGTAAAGGCCAGCTTTGCAACAGAAGGAAGAGTCCTTGCTTCAACATGTTTTTGCCTCCGACCAAATTGCATTGCGAGGCATTGCTTGCACCAGCATTGGCTGGCACTTGAGCTTTGGTGTGTTCTCTTCATGTTTCATTGATTTCATGTCCCGTTCCGACAGTATCTTGCCGGCAATTAGGTTCCGCTCATGTGTCTCACAGTACACATGATAGTTGCCCGTGCATGGTTGTAGCCAATATTAATATGCATTCTCATGCTTCAAGGCTTGCTTTTACTTCGAAGAACAGAAAGCTGGGCTAGTTGGTATGGATTCATGATAGAAGAAGGTAGGCATTATCTCTTCTCTTGCATCACTGTTTGCATGCCTACTCTGATCTTGCTTGTGCTTATGTCAATATTTTCCTCTCTTCGATATTGGATGAAGAAGTTTTGGCTTCCAGCTGGATTATAGAACTGGAGATGTCCAGCTGGAGACTTCCAGGTGGGAAGGCAGCTAGAAAAAGTCCAACTGCATGAAATTTTGTGGTTCCGTAATTTACCCTGTTGATCCAACCGCAGCTTTGCAAATATCGCTTGATATTTACACGCTGGTGACGTCATCAATAGTACACACGCTGGTGACGTCATCTACGATCGCCGAGGTTATGGACTGCGCAGCCGCGTGACGTCGGTACCACTGGGTGTAAAAGCGCCGGCGGGGCAGAGTTTCTTCAGTGGGCGAGGCGGCAGCACCGTACGCACGAATGCTGAACCGTATTCTTCTTTTCACGCAGGTATGTTACCTTAAAAATGCATATTCTTTTCGTTCCGATAACCGCTGCCTGTTGCTGCTTCCTTGCCCACGAAGCTATAGTCTTGATCAATTTTCTCTATGTTCTCTTGTGCTAAATTGCTTCAGCGGTCTTCTTTTGAGCGGGGATATTGAGTCAAACCCTGGCCCTCGCAATACCGCTAATAGTTCGCGACCTGGAAATAACTTGAACCTAGACCAAACGAATACCGCTGGGGCAATTAACTCGAGTGTTGTTTGTTCTGCAGACAGCAACCAACTTTCCACTGCCGATATGTTTGCGCGACTGCTTGCTGGTCAGGAACAAATGTCTTCCGATATTAGACTACTCCGACAGTCTGTTGACTCGCGTTTCGAGGCACTAGAATCTCGTGTGAGTGCCCTCGAGGCAACAATATCAGCAGACAACTCTGCGCATTTACAAAATGAAATGCGTTCTTTGGCCGAAAAAGTTAACACTGTTGCTTCAAGTGCAAATGTCAAGAATCAGAATAACTTTACCGATTCAATTAATAAACTTACCCTGAGAGTTGACGACTTGGAAAATAGATCGCGTAGGAATAACATTATCCTGCAGGGATTACCTGAAACACCAGACGAGACCAATGATGCCTTGTTATCAAGGGTTTCGTTGTGGTTTTCAGATACACTTAAAATGCAATGCCCTCGCATTGAAAGACTGCATAGAATTGGAGTCACTCGTGGAAATATTACACGCCCAGTGATCATTAAGTTAATGGATTTTAATGAGAAAATACAAGTACTCCGGAATTCACCTAAGCTTAAAGACACCTGCTACACTATCAAGGAGGATTTTTCAGATCGTGTACGCACAATTCGTAAGAAGCTATGGGATGCAACCACATTGTTTCGCAACAATGGGTCTTCTGTGCGTATACGCTACGACCATGCGTTTATTGACAATGTCCGTTATAACTGGGATGAATATGCCAACAAGCTTGTCGAAGCATCCGGCCATACACCACGCGCTGCTTTACATGATGGACACCAGCAACGGTAGATGAAATCGTCAAAAATCAGACAGTGACTTACAAATTCTTAATGTTAATGCCAGAAGTTTGCTCAACAAAATTACTGACTTTTTCGCGCTCGTAGTATGCCACTGTCCGCATATTATAGGCGTCACAGAGACATGGCTCCACAGTGACATACACGATGAAGAAATAGCACCACCTGGTTTTAACGTTGTCAGAGCTGACAGAAAGCACAGCCGAGGTGGTGGTGTGGCCCTTTTTCTAAAAAATGGTCTACAATACTCTGTAATTGAATCTACGATTGAACTTGAGTCTGTATGGTGTAAAGTGTACCTTGAAAAGAGATCAGTGATAGTTGGCGTACTATATCGACCTCCAGGTTCGGATCCCGACCTCTTATCGGGCCTGAATGCGTTTTTACATCAGCAGAACATCTTTTCTTCAGACTTAGTGCTCATGGGTGACTTTAATGCACCTGATATATCTTGGCCGTCACTAACACTGACTGGTCATGAGGTTCGCTCATCGAGGATGCTTCTAGAGTTGGTGCAGTGGTTTGGCCTTAAACAGATAGTAGAACAACCTACTAGAGGTGAAGCTCTACTAGACTTAGTGTTTCTGAATCAACGCCTTGTGGATGACGGTTTTAAAAGCGAAGTCACTGAGGGGATTTCAGATCACAGAGCAGCTTTGGTTCTTGTTTCTCTTCCGGTAAAAAAGCCAAACATATTGTATACCTCATTTCGCAACTTTGCTCGTGCGGATGACACTTCTGTTATTGATACCCTAAGTGAAAATTTTGATCACTTTGTGCAATTGAGTGCTTGTGATGATGTCAATGTCTTGGTCTGTTTTTTCGAAAATCTCATACTCTCATGCATTCGTCGCTTTGTGCCTGTTAAAAGCAAGAAAAGAAACCTATCCAAACCGTGGATGACGAGAGATATTTTACATTTATCTCGACGTTTGTGCAGAATACGGCGCTCAAAACAGAGTGGAGATCCGACTAGGACTGCTCTGTTTAACGAAGTCAAGGAGGAACTTCGAGTTAAACTTAAATCAGCCAAAGATTTTTATTTCAAAGTATCATTACCTAAGCTTCTTAAAAGCAATCCTAAAAAGTTTTGGCAATCTATCTCACCCTGTGCTACAAATAATAGTACGGTTTTTTACAATTAATGAGGCGTCTACAAATAATTCCGACATAATTGCATCTGCATTTAACTCTTACTTTCAATCTGTTTTTACTCAAGATAACCTCGAACTTCCTCCTTTTCTGTGCAGAACAACAGCAATTAGTGACATCTGTGTATCTCTGGAAGGTGTTCTTAATTTAGTGGTAAAATTGGATAGTAAGAAGTCCTGTGGTCCTGACAATATTTGCAATGCTTTCCTTGTTCGTTATTCCCTTTGGACCAGCCGTTACCTTACAATCATTTTTAACAAATCTTTAGAAACCGCGCATGTTCCTTCCTCGTGGCGGCGTGCTAAAATTCTACCGTTGCACAAATCAGGTAACAAACAGATGTTAACTAACTACCGGCCGATTTCTCTGACTTCTCACTCGTGTAAACTACTCGAACACATAATTTACAAACATATCATGGATTACTTGGAAACCAATAGTATTCTAAGTGACTGCCAGCATGGTTTCCGTCGTGGTGTTAGCACCGTAACTCAACTAGTGGAATTCACTCATGACATCGCTAAAGCACTGGATCTTAGTACACAAGTTGACGCAATTTTTATAGATCTGTCCAAAGCTTTCGACACTGTCGTGCACCATAAACTACTATTTAAGCTAAGCCTCATTCTAAATAATCCTAAACTAGTAGACTGGATTGCCAGTTTTCTGTCGGATCGCTCGCAATACGTACACTACAATGCTTCTGACTCCCCTGTTGCTAATGTATCCTCAGGCGTGCCGCAGGGTACAGTCCTTGGCCCCCCTTCTTTTTCTACTTTACATTAATGACTTGCCACAAAACATAACCACTAAGATGCGCCTATATGCCGACGACTGCGTTCTTTACCACACTATTAATTCTACTGAAGACCACACAGTTCTTAATGACGCGTTCTCCCACTTTTGCTCATGGTGCAATGCCTGGCAAATGAGTATAAACTTCACCAAAACGGTTTCAATGACATTCACTAGGCGTTTAGCTCCCTCAGTTTTCTCGTACTCATTCAATAATTCTTCTTTACTCAAAGTACCCGAGTACAAGTACCTAGGGCTTCTATTTACTGATAATTTATCCTGGAGCAAACATATTCAAATAATATGTAATAAATCATTAAAAAAATTGGGTTATCTCCAGCGCACCCTTCGAGAAGCTCCTCAAGAAATCAAACTGCTCACGTACAAAACACTAATCCGTCCAGTCCTAGAATATGCATCTATTGTTTGGAACCCATTTCATAAAAACGATATTAACAGGATTGAGTCCGTTCAAAAAAAAGCTATTCGTTTTATCTACCGTCGTTAGGATAGGCACTTTTCACCCTCTTCAAAACTTTCTAATCTCAGTCTGACCACTCTGGCAACACGCCGCCACAATGAAAGCTTAAAGTTCATGCATGCCTTGATTGAGTCCCCGCGCTGTGCCCACTTAAACCAGTATTTTCAGTTTGCTCAACCTTTCCTGTACTCGTAGCTCGCATAAACTTAATCTTTTGCCGCTTAACTCTAGAACTGATTTGTACAAATATAGCTACTTTCCTGCAACAGTTGAACGTTGGAATGCTTTGCCTGGGTTTGTTCGTGCCTTACCAATGACCGATTTTTTGTCTACACTTGACATGTAATGTTATCGCCACTCCTGCCATAGCCCATGATGGGCTGCAGTATGTACAAATAAATAAATAAATAAATAAATAAATAAATAAATAAATAAATATGTAGCTTCACGCATTTGATCCATGTGCAGCTTCGCTTTGCATTGCCGCTTTATATGCAGTTTTTTTTTTGCAGTCTTGGATTTTCTTGCCCAGAGTACACACGGCATTCTGGTGGGCCAGCGTAGTGACCACATTTTTCACACTGCCACAATAGGCCAGGCATCATGCTGGAAAATATGACAGAATTTTTAAAAAGATTTAAAGTCATTTGAAATAAATCACAATATTGTGATAAAAGAAAGACTAACATAAATAACCTCCACATTTTTTTTGGTGTCAGCTGTTTAGATGGCTCCTGCCCACTGTTAGCTTTCGTAGTTGCTAACCAACCACTTATGCTCCTTTATATTCAAGTATGTCGAATGCGCACACTACTTGCGCAGCATCTCTAACTGAACGGCTGGTTGTTTGTTCTTGAAGAGCTTAGCTGCTTTCTCTTGTGTAAGAAAAATGTTCTTAAGAAAAAATGGAACTGAAAAAAAAAAATGCATGGACACAAGGAAAGCCTCTCACTTTTAGTGGTGAAAAAGTCCGGATGTTTCCCTACCTTGGGTAAAATAGATGTTTTCTTTAGGTTATGCCAGATTTCTTTCTGGAGGAACTACTGCACTTAGTGTTTATGCTGTAGAGTGTGTACAAGAAGAACCGAGAACAGGGACATTTGCTGAGGAACTGTTTATTCTTTCTGAGCAGCAGTGGGTGAGTGCGTGAGCAGGTGTGTTGGGTGTCGCAAAGGAATGCAATGGCATTGCAAAGACAAAATAAGATGAGTTTTCCTCTGCACTGCCGATCTAGTGGTGGTGGCCTGCAATGATAGTATTTAGGGTTGTTAGTTTGTGAGGCCGTGGGCACCGGCTTCGGGTTGCGCTGTTAAAGGATGCGCGCATTCCCCCCCTCCCTCTTTAGAGAAGAGACCACTTTGGAACCGAAGTGGGTCCTACACTCCGAATGAACTCTGCACGAGACAGGATGGGGATGAGTGCAAAGGGGACAGAGCTGTGGGACACAGTAAAGTGAGATCCTGAAACGCAATAGACGTTCGAGTGCAATGATTTCTCGCAATGCATTCACGTCCACTGTAATGTTCAAGGGAAAGTTAAGTTCAGTGAAGGTTCTGAGGTAACAGGGTTGCAGAGAACCACCTGCGGGGCCATAATATACAATGTGTGTTCCTGTTTTCAAGTCTGGAGCGAAGTAAGCTGCAGGAGCTGTGCTGTGGCACAGGAGAGTCTCCTTTGTACATGGATCGGATGCCCAGCTGAGTGCGATAAAGTGCTTCTATCCATTCGTCTCGGACCTATTTGCTGTCAGTGCTGCTTTTAGGTGGCGATGAAAGCTCTTGATGAGGCTGTTTGTCTGGGAGTGGTAAGCAGCTGTCAAAGATGGGC